>JANTCA010071901.1:0-10286 GCA_024741275.1 Chironex yamaguchii
GAGTCCAAGATGGATCATGAGATGAGCTCAAGGTTCTGTCATGCATTAGAGTACAATACTTTCTACTAGCACATGATGGATCATGGCTAACACGTGAGGATAGTGTGCCTTATGTGATAGGAGGACAATGGTTGTACCTCTTAACCCCTTGACAACCGACTTCATCACATGTTAACCAGGTAAGATACCAAAAGTTGGTTTTGTCCTTTGACCTGGTTACAATTATTATTGTTATTAGTAGTAGTATTATTATTGTTAGTATTATTATTATTGATGTTATCACAGCATATGATGTTATTGCCATATGATGTTATTGCCGTATGAATCTACTGATTTGCATGCCATATCCCACAGCCTTTCTGCTCTCTCGTTGTGAAACACTTCTTCATTCCAGATTCCCCTCCAAAGTTGCCTACTCTCGTCAGCATCAGATATTATATCATCCTGGCTTCCTTGCCCCTCTAGTTGTTCAAAGAGTCTTCCATGGTTGTTTTGAAACATCCTGTTTTGTCTAAACTGTTCTATTCTGCTCTCGTATGTCTTTATCTTTGCTGCTGTAACTCTCTGTTTTAGGTCCTCTATGACAAGATTCAAGCCTTTCTTTTAAGTTCTATATTGTCACTCAAGACCATTGATTAAATCTTTGTTATTCATTTTGCCTTCCTTGACACATTGCAGTTTATTTATATTTTGCCTTGAGAGTTTTGATTTGATCCTCTGTATGTCTTTTCCACCATGGCTCCTGTTTCTCTTTTTTATTCAGGCTTTTTAATCCAAGTAACTTTGCAACAACGTCCCCTATACCTTCATGAGAGCATTCATCTCGCTTAGATGAATTGATTGGGATGTACATAAGAATTTTGTCTACTTGAGGCATTTTCTCTTTCAACTTTCTTCGGTCAATATTCTTCAAGTTTGGTAGTTGCTCGACTTTACCCTTATTCGGTTCATGGATCAACATTCTCAGTAACTTAACTTGATTTTTTGTACACTTATCTATTTTTATTACATCAATTATTTTGTCAAGTTGTAGCCGGCCATCTTCCTGATTCCTTTGCTGCTTGCTTTCCTCACTGTCCACTCTGACATCAGCCTCTCTGTCACTTATACCCTCAGACATTGTCAACCAGATAATAAGGACCCGTCTACATCAGAGCAAAAGACAAAAAACTTTTCAAATTTTTTCGGTGCTTTAAGTCAGTTGATGGATCAAATGAAAAGTATGTAAAGGCTTTTGATATCCTGTAACAAGGACATCTTAGTTCAGTTGATTGAAATACCTTTGATCACTTATTTCAAGTTATAATTCCTGCAGAATCTATGCCCCCTCAAAGGTGACAGTCTTTTGTAGTACTAAGTTTTTATTCCTTCTTAGCAATAATCAGGAAATACACATTTCGATCAATGGAAGATTTCTCATGTTGGAGCAATAGTTGTGCTTGCCTGTGAGTTTAGTCAACTTTTCTGCTGTTAAACCGTTTTGCAGGTTTGAAAACAAGTCAAAAGTAGTATGCCATGTAAGCATAAAGGGAAAATCTTTCTGTTGACTTGGTACCTTCGGCAACCTTTCAGACAATTCTCTTTTAAATCCTCAACGATCCTAAAATTGAGTAAAAACCACATTTTACTAAGAGTCGTGGTCTCATACTAAGTTAACACAGTGGCAACATCAACCAAGTTATTGAGAATATTGCATTGTCATGTTAACATGGGCCAAATCTACAGGGATTGCAGATTTAAGATAAGACATATAGTAAAAGAATGTTCACTGAATGATTCAAAAGATTAAATAACCCACTCTTTTAAGAAAAAGAAATTTAAACAGATAAAGAAGGTCTTATGTCTTAACTGTGCAATAGTCTTCTACAAACGAAGCCTTGAGTAGATGTTGTTGGAGGATGCTAGTGTATGTCAAGTTTTTACTTTAATCAAAAATGGCTGTTGAGTAAAAGAAAAAAGGTGGGGTCTGCTATCTGAGACTGGAGCTCACATTAAAGCATGAATTTAAAAGAGGATGTCACTATGTCATGATGAAAAGCTTATTAATTTGTTTGCCAGAACTTGTTGTGAGTGATGGCATCAAAATTGTAGGACACTATAGACATTTGTGAAGAGCCATTGTCTCCTCAAATTTGTTGTTTGTTATCTAATGCATACATCGACAATACCTCTCAAGAAAAAGACTAGATATAAACAGGGTAATGTGGCTCAGTTTCTTGTGCATTATCTACATACTCAAGCAGGAGCAGTTGTTTTTTGCTAAGCATGTCCAATGTGTCTTGCTTTATTTGTAAACTTCGACAGATATATTTTTGCAGAATTACATTACACTTTTTGTACAATTCCACAGCCTGCTTCACCTGCCTACCTACCTACCTGCCTACTTACCTACCTACCTACCTACCTACCTACCTAACAGTTTCAACTACCCACTTTTATACTACCTATGTACCTACCTGCACAACCACCAACGTACCTACCCGCGGATGCACCTACACCTAGTGTAATTTTTTAACAGGGAACTGTGAGATTCAGTTGCAGTTCTACCATTTTTTTGTATTCGAAAATTAGAATCTTTGTTTGATGGAATTCCTGACAGCTTTTGCTGTGCACACTCCCCAGGTTTTTGTCCATCCATCTGTAAAACATTATGCTGTTTATTTTCAGATGCTCTGATTTAGGATGTACCCTTAGCATTTAAACACAGTGTAAGTCTTATTTTATCAACTGTTATGTCTCCAGTTCCTGTTGACACCAGTGACAACTTTGCTGCATGTTCCCTTCACTTCAAAAAGTAAAGGGTTAAAGACATGAGACCTTAGATCTATTTGAACCCGTTGCTGGATTTAATGTCACCAAATGTCTCTTAGACAGGTATACCATGCTGAAAGAGACCATCCTCGATTCTACATAGAGTTGAATGTTATACTAGATCCTTTGTGAGTTGTTTAATTATGTTATTTGTTCAATAACTCATGGCTGTCAGAGTTTAGGATTATGTAAAATAATTATATTTACTTTCTAACGTCATTTGTTAGATTAAGAAAACTGCTACGTCTGCAGTGATATTTCAAGGTTTTTGTATTCATTCTTTGGCCAAAAGCTCATGCACACAATGGCTTATGTAAAGTGCAAAGTTTGGAATAACTTAGAAATTTAACTAGGCTATGATTATTTCCCCAATTTGAAATAGTGTAGACTACTTTGTCTACCTTCAAACGCATACAGGTTTGTAGAAACCAGATCAAAATTTTTTCGCGCAACCAACTGTTATTTTCAATGAATAAACTATTGTTCCTTTTATCTTTGTGGTATGTCTTGATGACTGGTGTAACTGTATAGATTTGTTAAATCAATGCTGATTGTTTCATCCCAAGGGACTTTAGTAGATAATGACTAAACGTTAAAGCTAGCCTTAAAATACCTTTGGTATGTGCTTAATATTGGTATGTTATATAATAGTAGACAAGATGTCTGCTAAAATTAACGAGTTCTGCGGCATTGTAGTACCATGGCATCAATAAATCACAAGGTTATTTTTAAGAAATTTTCATTTGCCCTTTTCATTTTTATTTGGCTTTAGTGTCAATTATTGTAGTAAAATTTAGAAGGACGCTTTTTGCCACTATATCAAATATACAATAGGTAAGTTTGCTAGATGAAATTTTTAAGGTTCACTATTGTAGAAATCAGCTACAATTTGTTGTGGACTTCCACTTAGAGCCTACATGACATGTTGTTTGTGAGCATCATTTATAGACTATTACAGTCTTGTCTTGTATCTATTTAATGCCTGTCAAGGACAGGTGCTAGTAGGATTCTGCCAAAGGCACTTTGACCAAAAATAAACCTTGCTTGGGTAGTATGGGAATATTATGAATCAAAAGAATAAAAGGAGTAGCAAATGTGGTTGTTTAGTTTGGAAGGTGAGTAGATATTTGTTAATTTCAATTGGGATCTATTTTGCCAACAAGTCAAAGTGTATACGGCTTGCACTTTTGTAGAAAAGCACATTAACATCTGCGATGTAGGTAGATTTTTGCACCATTGCACTTAATTAAGAGGATGTGATTCACTACAATTTGATTAGAACGGATACGTGCCAGACTAGACCCCAATTTTCCTTCACATTATGCAAGCATTCGCTTTTGAGTGCTTTTACACCAAAATTTCATTTTAGCTCCGGCAATTGATGCTGGTCATTCAGAAGAACAATTATGATGATGTTGAGAAGGTAAATGATAAACTGTCTTTTATTCTAGGGATAAGCATATTAATTTACCTTATTTTATGGCTTGTACATTTGTATTATTCAAGTGTCTTCTACATGAAAGTAATCTAATTCTCAACACGTACATTCGGTGTTGTGGATAAACTTAAGCATCGTTTAAATGGGATGTGGGAAATTACTAGTTATACTAAGGATAGTTATTTTGTTTTTCATTAATGGTGTCAAATGCCTGAAAGTCACCTAACAGCAAAAAATGATATATTAGTGTTCGAAATCGAAGATTCATACAACGGCGTAACGAAGCTCTGGGCACCTTAATTCCAGAACCAATGGCCCCCGACCTAAAGGGGCCCCTAACAGAATTTTTACATTGTGTGCTTTGCTATACTTTGACAAGGTCCCGTTTACCCTGGTACGGATCCATTTCGGATCCATGTTGGCGTTTACCCTGGGAATTGCACCAGAACAGTGCCACTCAAGTGATCCCAAACTAGTACAGATAGCAGATTCATATCAGCATGGTTCTAGTGTAAGCCGGTAAGCCTATCTGTGCTCGTTCTGGTACGGATCCGTTTGGATTTAGGGGTCTAAACGTCTTCCTTACAGCATCTCAAAAATCCTTACTAAACAGTGTTATTAAAAAGCACTGGCCTCATTCATTCTCTTTTTGTTTATTTGCTGCAAGTTGTCTCAAAACTATTTCTGAAGCATAATGATTGCAATGAAATGTCACTCGGAAGCATGGTGAAAAAAGTTTCTTTTCCGCATAACGTGCATTTTCGAGAAAGGCATGGTTTTAAAAATTTTGCCACTACCCCGAGTCCTCTTCCCCTGTAGAGCTCATTTCGCCCCGCGGTCTCTACATAAAAGCCCCATCTTAGTAAATTCCTAGGGCCCCCGGAAGTCTCCGATACGTCACTGGATACAAAAGAAATCGTATTGCCATACGATGCCTGTTTCGTTTAGTGTCTGATGAATTGAATCTCCATGGATCTGGATAGATATGGGAGGGAAAGTGAAGGTTAGCATCTCCTTTAACGAGATACTAGAATAAAACAATAATTTCCAGATCGACGTAATTCGAACTTAAGCCCAACATTCGCACGTGCTAACCTCGTTTCAGTCTCTGACTGAAATTACAGATTGTTTAGTCAAGCTGTTATGAAAAGTGGTTGTCTCCGATGGCTGGGAGACTTTTTATAAGAAGAAGTGACGGGAATAATTGTTAAAATGGACTTTCTTTTAGTCTTCAAAAGCTGTGTGTTTGATAGTTCTGTTTGATAACATGATTTGCGTTGAGAGTTTTGACATTGTAATATTAAGCATGGTTATCCGACGTTTTTGGAACTTAAAGTATAATTGCTTTCAGAAATTTGCAACAATTTGCAAAATTCATGCTACAGTACTTTACCTGCCCTGTTATTCTTAAGTGTATCTTGTTTCTTTTTCACGTCCTGTTTGTGGGAGATTACGGTTATGCGGATGGGCAGATACATTTTGATGACCTTGCATGACTCATTCATCGTTTCAAAATTTCAAGTCTTGCGTCACTCTTCGAGAACTTTTATTATGTTGTGAAGGCGTGTCCTTTTCCATTCAATCTGCTAATTCTCTTGGCCACTGCGAGAACTATGATAGGAGTATGCTTTTTCGAGACGATTATGGACCAATCAATTTCTGATACTAGAAATCCAGCTTGGAATATGTATTAATACATTTATAGACTTCGCACATTTTTGCTGGGATAAACTTTAGGAACTATTACCATTGTCGCAAATTGCACTAAGTTCGTTTATATTCTTAAATTCGGAATCTTGAGACCATTCCTGCGATGTTTTATCTTTGACGAAGAAGTGTGCAAACATTTGCTGGTAGTGTTTTGATCAGCTTGGTGTAGGTTAACGATCAAGTATGACTTTTCATGTACAAGATTCCCATGAAGGTTGGTCTGATATCATTGAGATCCACTGACAGTGGGACAACATTTAACCTAAACGCAATTTAGTTGTAACATTTGTAGAGTAAGCAATAGACATTGAACAACTGGAAGTCACGACGTAACATTTATCAACCGTTGATTTAAGTACAGTCCTCAATTACAGATCACTCGCCTTTCGCAGACCGCCAGCGATATTTGCAATGATCTACATTGTAACCAGTTACTGAAAGTCTCCAGCATTCCTTATGATTTTCGGTAAGAACGAATCAACGTATACTATTTCACCTTTATAACTGAGTCCGTACACTTTATCATATATTTTTTCATTGTGTTTAAGCAACACAATGTACAGCGTTATAAACTGCCGTAGATTCTTCCATTTTAATAAATCAGGAAGTGTTTAAATGTCCCAGAGAGATTATACGAATACCTCTAAATACCATGCTAGATATTAGCAGTACGCAATCAAGTCCCTACCGCAAGGGTTTTTGTCATTCATACGGACACTGAGGTAAGCTGTAGTTTTTTCGTGAAATTCTTTGACCACTGAAAAAAATTCCTCGTGCATTGTTTTGTGTTTTGCAGGGCTCTTGGTTATGCACGGCGTATTCAACGGGAGAATCATACAACTTAGAGGGACTAGAAAATTATTTTACTACTTTAGGAAGACAATACCATGTCGCAGCATTGCCTAAAGGTATTCCATTTTAAGAACGTTCTAGAATTCTAGTTCTGTAGCTGTAAAGTTATGATTTTTAATGTTTGTTTATCTTATCTGATTAATATTGACTTAAGCATTAAATTAACTATCCTGCCTTTTCGTGGAGGTCAAGTTGGTCAAAGAAGGATTCGCTCTTTATGAATGCGTCTCAACATCTCTTCTGGGCTGATGTCATGGAGTAGATGGTGCTTACATAGTAATTAAATAGTCTTAAATAAGGTACTATATACGCATCGAGCTTCTTTGGTTTATGGACTGCACTCCACTTATGATTTTGGTGGTCATATTTGATGTACCCAGAATGTCAATGAACGCCTGGAAAGTAGTATATTCTGTTGGGATAATTTATAACAGATTTTCCTGGCGAGACATAGAGCACTTTGCAGGTTTGAGTCTTTTTTCAGGATCAGCTATTCGATGTGAGCAGTACATTTGTACAAGATATTGACTAAGGACATCGAATAGCTGCTTATTTTACGAAAAGTTTACAGTGATGATTTATAGTCTTTGACTATTGTGCCGACAAAATGTGGCTACAAATTTGGGATTTGATAGTCGTATCAAAAAGATTTGAAGTTTGGACTTCTCCTTGAACATTGAGTATCCTATCGTTCTTGTGACATTTAAAGTACGTGCCGCAAGTTGAGAACAGATACAAGAGCCCTGATAGTTTGAAAATGTCAAAATACAAGTATGGCAAGTAAAGCAGGAAAAATCTTCAGCCCGGAGATTTTGTAAATGTGCCGTTTGTAATGAACCATTTTTATGCATCGTACGTGTAAGTGTTGACCGCGGAAATGCTTTTTATGTTCATGTTAGTGTAAATATAAACTCCGCCAAAGAGGTTATGTGTTCTGTGTGATTTGTTTGTGTCTTTGTTGGTTAGTTAGTTTTCAAAATATCTCAAAGTGATATCGTTCTGGTAGCCAGGCTGGCTTCAGCTGATTCTTTTGGGGGGTAATCCGATCAAATCCTGATCTAGATAACTATTTGGTAATGATGACGTCATAGAACTACGGCTAGTGAGGAAGTCTTCGTGAGAATAACCCAGTTTGGGAGTTGTATCTTCATAAAACCAAAACCAGAAAGGAAATCATCGTGGGGAATATTTCTGTTAACATAATGCCTTTTATTTTCTCCAGGTCATTTGAATATTCAAATTGGTTTGGTAGCGGTTTGCACTTTTGGAGTTCTTCTTGTTTCTATAGTGATAGGGTTATTATTTGTGAGTGATACTCTTCCAGGAAGTTTTGATTAAGCACTTAACGTGCATTCACAGAGCACTTTCCTTTATAAAGGGTTTGGTGTGAACATATTAAAAGACTAGCGTGACGAAAATAGGCAAGCGGCCCTTGAGGATAATTATAAGTTTCGTTGATCTTGGTTATCATTCACTAATCTAAGTAACTGCTTGTAGGAATTTCTTAATTGCCCAATTGATCGTCATCTCTGATGTTGTACAATGTTACCTTAATCTTTCTTGGGCCCTCTCATGCATTGTCTCACATCAAGAACGAGTAGCAAATTTTGAACGGTGAGTTTCCAGTCTAGTATTTATATGCGTAGTTTACGTTTTAAGTCAATGTATTGAACATTTGGCAAGAGGCTATCACAATTGTGTTGTACCTGTAAATGGCAGAGTCATCTATGTGGTTAAAGTGTTTTTAATGTAACTGTAAATTGAGCTATGTCTTGAACGCTCTAGATGCACTCGATGTTCTGCATGTTTCAAAAGTGTTAAACGACGGAACGGAGGACGGAGAAGTGTTCTTCTTCAGGTATAAACATCTATTAATTCCCTTCCCTTTATTCATCAATGAGATATCTCATTGTAAACTTTACTTTTGTAGTTCTTTTTATGCTTTGATAATTGTCTCGTCATCTGTACATACATACGTTTTACTTGCATGAGGTGGGAGAAAGCGAACCAACATCAGCGGCATTGTCCCACTGTTCGTATAAAGTATGAAACCATTGACACTGAAGTTCGCATTTTTGCTAACATTTTAAGGAGCACAAAGGCATTCACAAGATCATAGCTCGTCCTGTTTATGATGGCGGTCTTTGCATAATGCCAGGAAACTAGCTTTAGATAATGTGAAGTTGTTTATATTCGGAGCAGACGAGCATGCTGGGAATCTGACGTACGAAGTAAAGACGTCGGCTTCGCGTTTTGGATACCGCAGTTTGATAGTAGTTAAATTGACATAATTTTGTTAGCAGTTGCCTACTGCAAAATGAACAGCAGTGTGCTGGTTTTAAATTATTACTTGAGTGTAAAGGTTAGGAACTCGGATAGAGGTGATACTGTATGTCATTCCTAGAAAGAATCCCTCAGTGACCATATTAGCAATTCCTTCGATTATGCCGGATGTGTTAAAAGATGTCTTGGGAATTGTTGTCGACATGTTGCATGTCATGAATGGCAGAGATAAGGCTGATTTTGGTTTTCGCTATTGTGATTCGCATGACACTCTCTCGTATATAGCCTCGCTTATTGCTCTATTATTATGATACCTGATGCCTGCATTTTATGCCATCTAGGAGGTTAGGGGCATTCGTGTGCTGGAATATACCTGGAACTGAGGTATTGTCTGCTTTTTCTCAGTAATAATAGCTATAAATGTTTTTATATTGAAAGTTTAAGTTGGAGAATAACAATAATCAACGTAAAACCTGGGAAAATCTCTATCACACTGCAGCTGTTGACATATAATGGTCCTGCAAGGTCTACACCGACATAATTCTAGGGTTCCGAAATCCGAAAAGAATGTTATGCTTTGTGTAGGGTAAGTCTTGCCGTTGATCGTTTTACAAAAGGATGGTTTTTGATATCTCGTCTTTACCTGCTTACTTTTGGTGACCGGAAATCAGGATCGTAATCCAATAAGTATGGCTCATCTTACGATTTACTGCACGTTGACAATCCCAGAGTAGTAGTTCAGTAAACTGGTACTATTTAGGGAGAATGATAAGCTGCTTATGCTGTCGTCTTAGATATTAATGCACTAAGCATCCCTGGTAAACCAGTAGCCTTTTCAGTTCAACAATACCCAAATGTGCTCAAGTCTTGTCAAATCCTGATTTATTATATTGTGATCGCTTTATCTTTGCTTATCCCATCACCTTTTGCTTCTTTAATGCCCACATCATTAATCATTCCTTTTAAAAAATCCATCCGAGTCTTCGTCCTTCCAAGAGTTGTGGCAAAACGTCTCACCCTCACTGTTGCTCTTAACGGCTTTGCCAGGGAGGCATACATGTCTACATCAATTCTTTTACTCGCACGATTTCGCTCTGTCTAAATTGCAATATTATTTTTGTTCTTTCCTCCCGCCCTCCCTCACTTGCTCACGCACGCACTCACTCACTCACTCACTCACTCACTCACGCAC
>JANTCA010071912.1:0-15411 GCA_024741275.1 Chironex yamaguchii
CTAGTTTATTTGTGTAGAGTACATCAACAGTTGCTGAAAAGCAGTAAAATTTGATATGGCTGTTGATATGATCATGTAATGTTCTCAGGCTTATATGAGGAACACCTAAATAGACATTAGGCCTATTTTGTAACATTAAAGTAGTACGTGAACAAGATGGATGGCTTTAATATGTGGTATCATATTTAAGCAACAGGTTTCACATTGCACTGTTGAACGCATCACAACAATGCTACCATATACCTTGGATTTACTCGATTAGAACTGGTAGCAATGATTTTTCTTTTGTTGTGCAAGTAATAAACATTCAAAATGCAGACCACTTAATTGAAAGAAACCATTTAAGTTATAAAAATGAAGTCAAATAGAAATTGAACAGAGGTGACTTAAATTCATTGAAAAAATTGGTATTGATGTTTTTTGCATTGTAATAGTTGTGCCAGGTTTTTAATCTTAAACTAGTAAGTTATTGATTCTTTCATTTCCTTCATACTCACCTGTAACAATCTGTACACCTGCATCTGTCGGCATCGAAGTCATGACTCATCAATATACAATCAGCATCATTCCTTCTTAGTGAGTTTTTTCAATTGGGCTTATTTCTGTATCACCATGGAGATTATAGGCAAGCAGCTTAGGGCTCAGTTTTTAATACTGATAGATATCTTTCAGGCCAAATATATCCAACTCCTTTGAAACATAGTAGGTAATTTACATTTGTTTTTTTGCTTGAAAGTTACTTCCCTAATAAATCCTTGAGTGTGATGAAAAAGTTGTTTTGGTACACATATTAATGCTTTTTTTCATGGACTAGTGACCATATCTCAACTTGTGTAGCAGGTATTGGTGAAAACATAGAGATCCTGCAATTCAAGGATTCAATTAAAGCATGCCTTGTACTGCTGAGGGGAGGCAGGCATTTGCAAACTACTTTGCTTTGTACATTACCTTAAATAGATTTTCTCATTATGATTAAATTGTTTCATATAAATTTCTTTTGCATAGGTAACAATGACTGGAGAATTTCTGTATCAAGTAGCAGGGCACTTAACATCCACACATGAGGATCCTTGTAAGTAGTACAGCCATGATGTTTTTATAGCTTATATATATACATTCGTATGTACATAAATATCTCAATAGACTCAAGTGCTGATGTTTGTGCCGTGATGACATAGACTTTGAGTCTCCTTTTACAGGATGGGAGAAAGAAAATGGCATTGAGATGCCAATGATTTTTATGATATCACTGCAAACAAAGATTGGAAAGGTCTCTTCATATCAAGGAAAGATAATTCTGATTCTAAATTTCTCAAGTTTTGTTTTGTAATTAGTTATATTTGATGCAGTTGCTTTTGGAAAAAATGCTAATAACATTTGCCTCTATCTATGCACTTAATAAAGACATTTTCTTTATTTATATTATTGTAATGTTATAGTGTATTATAAAATTATATATACTCAATTTCCATTTCACTACTGTTATGTAGTTGGCCTTCAGCTATTTGATTACTTGCAAAGAATACTCAATTACATCTCCTAAGTCACGTTTAAGGAGAGAATGATGAGACATTGCTTTGTATACAATGCTGTATATTAAAAGTGCTCGTTCTTAATAAACATAAGTCAGGTGCAGACTAATACCAATAAAGAGACCATAGTTTGATTTTTAGATTGATACTGCTGTGCTTGTCATCATATGCTATAAAAATGATAAGGGCGGGTGGGAGACAAAATGAGTTACTAATATCAGGAAAAATTATCAGGACCTTGCCTTAAATTTTGTTGGTTACACACATTTTGACAAAGCTGATCAACGTCTGATTATCGTATGTTTTTATCGGTGTTTTCACTTAGATTTTCAATAAACACAAAGGTTCCAATTGACAGCATATCTTGGTTTGGTTTTTCCTGTTCCTATTTAAAATGATAAAGCACTGATAGCCGCACTATTAATTTTCTCAAATTATTAGCACGACATTTCATTAGCATATTTCAAACAAGAATTGTATCACAAACAAAGGCAAATATGATGCAAATTTCAATTGTCTCTGCTATCACGATTTAAACTGGCTGACAAATGGCATCGCCAGGAACTGAACAGCTAGTATTTCAATGGCAAGGAATGCAAGCGGCTCCTTTTATAGGATTAGGCGGTAGAAAATAGCAGTGAGATGCCAATAATTTTATGATACACTTCAGACAAAAATTGAAAAGGTCGCTTCATGTTAGGAGGGATAAGGCCGATTCAAAATTTCTGCACTTCTGTTTTGTTATTTGTTGCATTTGATACAGTTACTTTGGGAAAACACTGCTAATAACATATTGGCATTATTAGAACCACCCGCCGCCCCTGCAAATAATGTTTCTCTCTAAAGGCCAAAAATGAAGTCTCTAGTAGTTATGATGCCAATTTAACTTTATAAGATTCATAAATTCCTTATATCTGCTATCATCTAGTGTACCCTTTATTTATTAGGTTTCTTGACTGGTGAAAATGGATTATTGCTGAAGCTTTTGGATAGAAATAAAGAAATCAATTTTGAGAAAGATTTTTACGAAGAGATATTTTCATGCAGCCAAGAAAAGAAGGAGTTGCTCAATTTGAGAAAGTTTATTCCAAAGTATTATGGGTTTAAAGATTTGAATTTAAAGAATAATAAACGTATCCTTCATTATGACAATATGCTTTTGCTTTAATTTAATTAGCGGAAAGATATCACAAGTATTAATGCAATTGATTTATATTTTACGAGTTATAGCATCCTCGATCAGTGAACATGGTAGGCGGGACAGTTTAATAAAATGATGCGAGGAAGTTGAAATGCATACTTCATGTTATGTCAGTATCTTGTCTATCTTCGTCGTGAGTGAGGTTAGAAATGGTTACTACCTAAGTATTCTGTTGGTTGCAAAAATTTCCCTAGGTATGAATATTGACAGTTGTTGTAAATTTAGGGTACTATTAAAACCAGTCTCCTCTGTTATTACTGTTTTTCATTCCACTGGCGGAATTGGTATTTTGGTATTTTCCTTAATACTATAACGGTACAATATTTGATGCTGGAGAATCTTGTAGACAAATTTCGCAAACCATGCACATTGGATATCAAACTCGGAAAAGTTTCATGGTGCCCATATTCCTCTGCCGAAAAAAGGTTAAAAGAAGAATCAAAGTGCCCATCACAAAAATCGACTGGTTTTAGAGTATGCGGTTATCAGGTATGTTTACTTTCAGAATCGTTTTGCTTCTGGATCATGGTTGATTTATTAGACAACTATTCGAAGGCAACCAGCAGAGCTATCCTTCATGGACGCCCATTTGCTTCTCCTTTCCAGTTTTGTTAGTTGATGCGTTTTCACTAGACTTTTGTGCCGGTGCTTTTTGAACCTTCATAAGTTCTACCCACAAAATTACGATCAAATTTCAAAGTCACGAAGCTTGTGTTGTTTTCATTTCTATTGATATTATTTATTGGACTCTATCGGACCTGGTTGACATTTCAATGTTCAGTAAACGGTTAGATAGCATTTCTCTCGGGGACTTGTACGTGAATTGGCCTACAGTCGAATTTAAACCCGTAAACCTATCTTCTCAAGTGTGCCCCTACTGCCTACAAATGTGTGGAACTTGGAGACTTCAAGTGAAAGAGTCCAAGTGAAAAAACGAACTCTTTCTGCCCACATAGTACTGGTTTCCAATAATGTTTTGTTTCTTTATTTTCTCTTTCTTTGTTTCCTTTCTTGTTTATGATTGGCCAGTTTTGCTACATGTTTCGTATAAATGGGTTGCCACATACATATACTTTCTTTTCTGATGTTTCATACTCTGAAGAGTGTCAGGCGAAAAAAGCCTATTAAGTATGATTTTAGCGCAATGTCGCAAATTTTCAAGGCGATTTTGAAATTAAGAAACTCCAGCCCTCCAATTTTGGAAGGGCTTCAAAGATCTTTGTTTTGAAATGTGGAAAGGGAGTGGTAGTCTAGTGAACGTGTAGATAACATCATTGCATCTACAAAAATGTGCTATTTATCAAAGTTTGGACTGACCGCGAATCCAACAAGATGGCCTGTGAGAAGTTGAAGAAAAGCTCAACCTTGGGTACTAATCAAAACCTTACACGGAACTTCTGATAGTCAAAAACCTTGTTACAATTATGTTTAGAACACCAGCACAGTCATCTGTTCTTGGCTTGTTGGCCTAGAAAAGGTGAGACGAAAGTCCTTGCCTCTTCCTCCACCTCGTCAAGTTCAAGTTGCAACTCCTCTTCGAAATAATCACTTCCAACAGCTCTAAAGTAACATCTAAGTCTTCACCACTCACTTCATCGACATCCATAATGTTTCTTATGTGAATAAACGAATAAATGAACCAGATAAACAAGTCAACCAATGTGTGTTTACGCATTTAAAGCTGTCTTCCGTCGACTTTCACTGTGCATAGCAATGAGGTGTGTGCACTGTCACGGCTCATTAACTCCGGATAAATTGTGGCTTGACATCCAGAGAGAGAACAATAGGGCTTGACCGTTTGTCCCAACCAGTGCTTTCAAAAGACTGTACGCATGGATTCATAGGTATATACACTTAGAATCTGGTATAGCATAATTGATGACTGGAATATTGGTGACGTTAAAGTGACAAGTCCAGTCAATAGTAATAAAAATAGAAATTAGGGTAAAAAGTCCAACGCTACTTACTTACTTATTCAAAATTACATACCTCTGTCTATGAACACAGTTATTAGTTTGTCTGCTATTTTCATTACTTTGCAGCAATAGCAGAGACGTATTTCTACAAGTTGCTTGCAAACAGTGTTAAGCATTAAAAGGACTATCTTCTGAACAGGAATTTATGCAGATCTTTCTTCCACTTTCAGGTGTACAATCCGACCACTGGTCAGTATAGCAGCCTCAGGGGACATGCCTTTAGTCATGTTGGACTCAAAGAATTCCCAGAAAGTAAGGAAGTAATTTTTAGTTGCAAAAGTTGTAATTAAATATGGTCAGCTAATTTATTGGTGGGAAGACGTGATATTGGGTCCATTCTGTAAAGCACACAACTCTAATCACACTTTCTCTGTTTTATGTGATATCGCTGTGTGCAAACGAGCCTGTTTACTCTTCCATACTGTATCAACAACTTATCTGTACCGTGAACTGTCACATTTTTGTAGTTCCCTGTTGTCTCTTATGTTTAAACTATTCGCAATAGTTTTTCTTCATTATGGTATATACTTCCTTTTGTTATCGTCCTGTAACCACCCCCGTATGTGGGAAGCTAATGTTTCCAGCCATGTCTGTGTCTGTCTGTCTGCCGAGGCTCTAATTTTTGAATGCCTTGACCTGGAAACTAGTTTTGTATGCAAATACATCCTTATAATATCTAGGTCAAGGTTGACTATCAAGGGCATATGGTCCGGGTCAATGTGAAGTTCACAAGAGCTAAAAACATTTTTCACACTCAAAATATTTCGATATAGTGCCAAATATGTTTTGTCCTTTGGTATTGAGATCCAACGAGTGGCACAACAAGAACTCCTTCATATCCAATCCCTTAACATACCAGTGAAATACAATTAATTAATTAATTGGGATCATCTGTCGACTCATTTGTGTATCTATGTGTCACAAAGAGTCATGCAGATGTTAGTTTATGAAATTATTTGGTCGTTTATGTTAGACAACATGTAACTGATAGCGGTTCACTTTGTTGCTTAACATGACAATCAAATGGCGTTCAACTATTGTTTTCGTGCACAGCAGAGTTAATTATTCTCCAATTGTACAAGGTTTTTTGTGACATAATTTAGAGTGAAACTCAACGTGATGCTTCTAATGTAGCTGCATTCTGTTTATGAAGCGAACCCTCACAATACTGGCAGTGTTTCTTGACCTTTGCTCTCGGTCACTCAATATATACCGGATCCTTATGCTTGTATTCTGAATGTTGCCAAACCAGATGTCGCTGGAAGTGGAGTTTTTCCACAGCAAGGACGTAAGCCAATACCGGGGCCACTAACATTGTGTGATTGGGCATTGTTGAAACCTTTTCAACGCATTCGATTACCCCCCGCCAAGTGTCAAATTACCCTCAGGGGGGTACTTACCCCCAGGCTGGAAACGCGGGACCTTGTGTAAGACAACTAAGCATGTTTTTGCATTTGTAGGGAGAGGTTTAATAGATTAAGGCATTACCCTCATCAATGCAATGACCAGTAGAATAACGGATGTTATGCTTGTCACATACCCCATTTGCTATGATTTTTAGTGACCTTCCCTTCACCGGTATATACGAACAATACATGATGCAAAAGTCGCACAAACTCTGTACAAAAGCGGTACGAAGTTCGTTTATGATCAAATCGACAGTAGATTTAATATTGTAACAATGTTTATTACATTGAAGAAATGTAAAATTTTAGCTATCGACCATCTGCCCTTCCAACCAATGTCACTATACTTGAAGTCGAATGCTTTCTTTGCTGAGCCAAGCAGTTCTTTTAGTCCTGGAAACTGAACTTTTGAAAAAACGTAGCTATCATTGAACCACTGGCGTTATGCCACTATAGAGTTGAAGGCAGGAGAAGACAATGCATTCATAACTCTTCTTATTCGTAATACACTGAAAAGAGTCGAGACGTATTCATTGTAACGGAGAACAACAAACTTATTTTGAAGACTGATAAACAGTTTTAACGTGGATAAGAATAGCAATAAAAGTAAATCACTTTCAATGGTGCCTTCAAAGGACACCTTAATAACTCGTATTAGCTGATCGACTGCACAACCTAAGGGGCCCTTCATTGAATATCTGCTACCCAGGCATGGCTTCGTTCAATCAGAATCCTCGTTTGAACATTTAGTAAATTAATTCACTTGGATATCCTAGTTTTGGTACTTACGAAATGATTGTGCCTATCTCACAAAGTACCTTAGTACTTATCTCGCGTATCCCAAAGATGTGATAACAGGACGAAACAGCACGTGCTATATTGTGTTTGCCGAAAAGTCAATCATGCTTGCAAATCGAAAACTTGAGCTAAAAATTTTATGACTCCGTCGTAGGTCAACATTTGTTTTGAAGTTTAAAATATGCTTAACAGCACATAGACAACAATTTGTAAACAATTTGGAGAAAAAAGTCTTCTTTCTGTTTAAATGTTATGGAATTTGCCAAATCCAGAATTTGAGAGGTTTGTAGACACAGTTTACTTTTCATTGAAAATTTTAAATATCATTGAATATTTTGCCATGTTTCTTTTGCCGTTGTTTTTTGATTAAGTGGACGTATTGTACTTGTAAATTCTACTTCTTGTTTTAGTACTAATCGAATTCCTTCAGTTGGAACAAGTTCCTTCGAGGATTGCTTTTGTCAATACAATAACTGCAAGATTGAAACACATATTGAATTGGTTTGAAAATCAGAGATTATGCTCTTTTTATGGTAGTTCCATTTTGATAAGTTATGATGGAATGCCTCATGTGAACAATCCTATTTCAGTTGTAAATCATAACGATAAAGCAAGCAATGATGCTTTAACATCCAAGTTTATAAACCAGGAGACAACCCAGGATGTAAAGGATGGTATGCTGACATTGACGTCATCAAACAGTGAGCAGCTAGTGTTGAAAATGATTGATTTTTCACGTAGCTACATAGCAGATGGTAAGGCAGATTTGGATGAAAATTATATTCATGGATTGAGGAATATTATTTACAGTTGTGAATATCTAGCCAATAATTTCTCTGCGAAACACACGGGATCGACGACTGGCAAGGTGGTAGCCTAACGATGCAGTTGACATAGGAAGTTGCGCATGATTCAAAATGGAGAGAGATGGCACTTGTGATAATTGGAGATGATTATAGTCATTGGCTGTGTATTTAAGAGGCGTTGTGAATGGCATATGTGGTACTATGGTGATTACAATTGGTGTTTCTTAGTTTAATTTGTTTTGGACTGTTGTTTTGGGGGAATGTTTTATGTCCTAGTATGAACTTTACCCTTGTGTAATGCTGACAGCGAGGAAGTGTTTTAAAGGCGAAAAATATGATGGCAGATCTTTACTGTGTACTTGTAACTTCGGGATCGCTCATCATTGAAATCAGCAATACATCGTACATAAACATTATTTTTCATTTTTTGCACACTAGTTTTTGAACTACTTCGATTTAGGCAGTTTATTCAGTTTAGTGCTTGAAACAAAGTGGCGAATTTTCCCAGTTGAAGGTTTTAAAGATATTAAGCCGGCCATGGAAACATGACCAGAGTTATTTTCACAAGGAAACGGCCCGACGGCAGTGCTCACAGAGAAGCTGCGATGAGTTCAACCGAGTTTAGATTTGAACCAGTGACCTTTTGTTCATTATTCAGATTATTTCCAATCCTGTTGCATATTCCTACCCCAACGTGACGAGGGCAAAGTGGGAAAGATGTGGAGAAATCTTCAGGAGAAATTATAGTACAAAATGGCGTGAGGCACAATGAAACGTCACGTCAGAGTCAGTTAACTGCCAAGTAAAATTAACAGGCAACGTATGCATAATTCGACGTTTTTTCATTCTTTGAATTCTCAATCAAACAAAATGTTAAAATTCTCATAGTACTCGCTGCTTCGTGTGTGCACAGACCACCATTGCGATTTAAGGGACTTAGGTTTGTACAATGAATACAAAATATTTCAAGAATATGTCTTATTTATTCTCTTTCTTCCATATTGTTTATGTTCATTATGACTGTTGTTTACGTTGTGGCTTATAGACTAATTAAAGTGGAATGAGTAAAAGGTACAGATATTCTCCATTTAAAGTTTAAAATTAAATTTTCGTCACAGTATTTTGAGTTTGTATATTCGGGGTGTAATAATGTAACGGTACCCCTTCCCCTGTTGTGGACGTAGTTTGTTTTTCCCATGATATCCTCCCTGGCCTGCTAATGTCAACTGCTAACGAGTCCTACGAGAGATTATATTGTCTACTAGGAGGAAATTGTGCCGTTGCTATCAAACAAAGAAACCTTCTGTTAGGTTGTCCAAACTGGTTTGCCAGTTACAAATGGTTGAGATCACTGTTGTTTCTCTACGAATATTTATTTTATATTGATATTTGTTTTGTGTACACCAGACGCCCCCTTACATGAGTATTAGCTGTAAAGTTGAAATTTTGTGTCTCGTCTTGTCATTAGTTAGGCACACCTTATCGGAACAGACTTTATCCTTTATCAGTCTTAAGCGACAAAGTTTCGAAAAGTGACGAACAGTTGAGTCGAGAAAATGTTCAAAAAAGTTAATTTCAACTAACTTTTCTGTCCGACAAAGCCTTTTTATCGTTTTCAAAGTAAAACAGTGATAATCAGCCCCTTGTATTTGAAAGCGCTTGCGAGTATACCCTTGGCGCCTGAAAACGAAAGTACCGTATGATTTTGAGTGAAGCAGGGTAAATTTCTGATTTTCCAACCTTTTCCACCTCCCCTGAAGATACGTGTTTAGATATATCGGTAGAAAAGTAATCATATAAAAACAAGATGCGAAAACACAATTGTCTTTCAACTGTTGTGTTATTTATGACCAAGTTTGTCGTTGGAACTATGTGACGAAAATAAAACCAGGAGAGAAAGGTCTAACAAGGTTCCGATAGGGTATATAACAATTATGTGCACACCATTTTCATTCGCATCATTAATGTCTTTACGCAAAGTGGTATCATTTCACAGCGTATTATTAAGTGTTAACTAACGTTTTGGAAAATCTCGTGTCACTTACTTTACTTAGTAGTACGCCGGACATTTGTCGGCTCGTTGTCAACGTTATCCATATTATGATGAAACCGATATTCAGTGGAACCGACAAGACGTGAGAATTTCCAGACTTCTTATTAATGCCACATTATTTCGAAGTACTTGCCCTGTTCATTTGGACGCACCTTGGAAATGATGCTCCACATAAGGCGAGCAAAATGAAGTAAACGTTCACTCAAGTACCCCCTGCAAATATTCGTCCCTGCAAGGAGATTTATTTGCAAAAGAGGACGAATAGTTGTCATCCAGCTCCCTTTACTTCATTTTTCATATACTTTTTTTCTTACAAATAAATGGTTTGGGTTACAGGAAGATAGCGACATGAGTAATTCTGCCCAGATCTAAAGGGTCAAATTTAGGGTACAACTAGCATCGTAATTTCAATTTTATTGCCCCTTTTAATGCTCTCTCTTTTAATCACCCCCAGTAGACCCCCTAATTTCCAAAGTTCGGTACAAGGTGTCAGTTCGAAACGGTCTTGTACTTGGTGAACAATGATTAGGACACAAGTTCAAACAAACACAGATTCAAAATTTGTCTCATTGATCAGCTGTGGTTTTATCTTTCCACTCTTGTATAACATACAAACAAGGTTTCCTGGGACATCCTGGTTTTCCGAAGTGGAGCAAATGGGAACATTTTATTTAATTTCATAATGCAAGCTATTTTAAAACAATACTCGTTATGGAATGTAGATATATTGGCTATTCTTGAAATTATTTTTTTTGTACAAAGAATATTTATAACAAAAGTCTGGTTATGATAATTTGATTTATTTATTCATCTATCAACTCTACTATTTGTGTTTGAAGTCCTTCACATTGTATATCTTTTTTCTGGGTTTAAATGCAATACAATATTTGTTCTTAAGTAGTTTTTTCTCTTCTTTAAGCTCCAAGCGGTATATCTTCTCCCAGTTCAGCTTGAAATATAATCGTGTTGTTTTGTTCCTTACGAACACAAGGAATCGAGAATACTGTATGACGTAATCTTACCTAATAGCTTTTTGCTTGCCTAAGCACTTTTTGCCATCTGGTGGCAGTTTGTGTGTGGAAATCATCCTTACACTTACTGTCAAAAGACCGGGTTAACGGCCCAGATGTTCTCATGTCACTTGTAAGTGAAATAGCAAAGATTGATCAACAGAAAATAGTATTTGGCAAAGGTAAGGAAAGTAGCCCTTGATGCTCTATCATTGTAAAACCCATTCAAACAATAATCTGTTGTTATTCCAAAGCAACGAAAACGATTTTGTCGTAAAAGTTATGCATCATTATAAGAATAATACGACATTCCTCATTTTAAAAGACATGTTTCGACTGAACTTTAGTCATCTTCAGTTACATGTATGTCTAAATGTCTCTAATTTATATTCTACGCTATAGCAGTAAAACAATATAGGTAAACAATCATACAAAAGATCCTATCCAAATTAAATTAAATGCCAGAAATCAGTTGCATTGAGGTCACAGTTTCACTCCTCAACAAAATAGTGAACAGCGTGAACAGAAAATATGATAGCAATTTCGCTTCCATCATAGAAATTATATCACCTATGTTAGTCGTGCTGAGTGCTACTGTGCCTTGTATTGTACTTGTACTGTCATGTAGTCGAGAACGTTCGAGACAAGCGTAAGCTTGAACTTTCAAGAACTTTCAAGAACCTTTATTGTAAAATAACCAGTCGTTATTTTACGCCTTTCTGGAATATTCCTAGTTATTTTTGTGCTATTGTGTCATATTCTCGCTTATCCCAAAATATAGAAAATATTTGTAATGTATATCAATGCCAGTGTACAAAACTGGGGATGAAAAAATGGTTGTTGATTGAGCATCGTTACAAAAAGATTAATATAATCAGTTGTTTGGTGTTTCTTACTGAAACCCTGTTCCACGACTCACGCAATCCTGCTAGGGCCCGGGTTATAACAATAACGTATTTTCAACCAGTACTTTTCTAACTACAACTGCCTACAATCCTTTCTTTATCAGTTTGGTGGCCTACATTCTACATACGCCACAGATCAGGTGGCCATTGGCCTTGGAATATAAGGGAGTACAAACCAAGTCCGAAAGGGGCTGTAAACGTGATCACAAATTCTGTTTTTGATCCCCAGATTGAAATTAAAGGGGGTGTTCTTACATCCCTTGCACCTCTTAATCCTGGCCCAACTGACGGTGGGTATAGGGTAAGGATTACCTGTAAAGATATGTACGTCCGTTTAACAAATGCCAGTATTGAGACAGTAACAGGTTGGGTGCAGGAGGAACAGTAACCTGACCACGAGTCTCTCGGGGAAATTCTAGCTAAAGGGAGGTTAAGATGTACGCAAACTTGGTAGCTTGTGTTTTATGCTCGTGTTTGAAACTGAGTCTCCATTTGGGAATCAGATGGTAGGATGAAATTTATGTCCGATCCTCTAGTATGGAAACAACGAGTCCATCAACAGCATTTCCGACATCTCCTGTGTCCTTGTTTTGGTGTGTTTTTAAGTCTTGTACGTTGTAAAATATAGTCAAAATACAGGAACAAGTTAGGAAAAGCAAAAAGAAGATATTTAAAGAAACATTAGGGTTCCTCCGCCTCATGAAATTAATGCTTTCTAAAATATACTTGCAATTTCCAGTGGTAAAGCAAATGTCTAGTCTCTGTACAGAACACAAAAACAAAATTTTGACATTTGTGAAGAGAACCGACGGGAAGAGAACGAGTCGATGAATTAAAGTCGATTTTCTAATTTCTCGAAATCCCTTCAAAAAACTTTGCAAATAGAAAACTTGCTTTTGCAAAGAAAAGTAGATTAATTTGACGTTCAGAAATCATTAAATTAACATTGCTTTTTTCTTCCTCGTAAATAGATAATTGATGTACTTCACTGTTTCGATTTTCATTCTTGCAAAAGAGCCCCCGTTACGAAAAATGCTGTTTGAGAAAGTTGCTTTTCCAAAAATTTCGAAATAGATTTAAAATCATTAAAAAGGCGTTTCCCACGTTTTCTGAGAGTCTGAAGGGCGTGGTCAAGGATTTTTTTTTGTCCACCCCAGGTTTTTTGGGCTGGCGACGCCAGTGCCATAAGGTGCTATTTTTCTTTGTCTCAAGCAGTCGATCTCCACGACTGTCCACTTTAGCTTTGGTCGTACTGTAGACTACAGCAGTGAAGAATCTACTTTGCCGGAAGAATCTTATGTGTAGATAGCTGCTCGTAAGCGCAATACAGGTTTTTGACATTTTCAAAGCAGATTAAAATCAAAACTAACTGCAAACTAAACTTTCCTCGCACCAACTTAAGGTTTAGATGCCACGATCAACATTGTTTGCCCCTGCAACCTGTTGCTATGCACGGTTGGTAGGAAGAACTGAAATGGTCTATTCGTTGGCTAGGGTGACAAATAGTAGGCCACTGTGCCCACAAGATATTAGCCATTGCCCTTTCAGTAAAACTTTGTTATTGCTTGATTCAGCTGTACTGTTGGGCAGAGGAACACTGTAAAATGTCCCCCGCTTTTTCAGGTATACTGGTACGTGGTTTTGCTTGGTTATGAGTGACACTTACACATATGGAGAGGCTCATACAAATGTGGATTCTTTCATTGATATGAGTGAGATGACCTTAACTCTTTTACCAGTGCACGCATGAGTTGTTAAAACTTTGCATGCTGCCACAGTTTACACGCGATTTGTTTCGTAAATTATGACCATGGCCTGGTATTGTTGAACTTGAAGTTCTTCAATCAAAACAATTTGAAGAATTTGGCTGAGTTGAGAGAATCTGCGCAGTCCTGGCAACATCTATTGTAAAGCATTACCAATGAGGCACATCATTTAATAGCCAGTTGACATCCGTTTGGGAATAAAATAAACAACAGCAATGAATGTCGAGAAACAATCAGTTTTCCTTTTGGAGCCTGTTTACATGAATCAGGTGAGCTGGCTCACTTAGGTGGAGTCGATTTATCTTGCGTTTACATGAACGAGTTCTATCCCACTCAGGTCAGATCCCTGGGTCAGACAGCCTCTTCAAAATCGAAGATCAAAGTCCAACTCGAGATCAAATTCTCAGCCATTATCAATTCAGTCTTAAAAAAAATTTTTGGCGCCAAAATTGTTTGCAAATGCGTATAACTAATTTCCAGTGAGGTACAAGAAAAGTTTTTGTTATACGTCATTGCTAAATTCTAGGCCACCTAAGTGAGCCAGCCTACCTGATCGCGTTTAAATGACTAATTCTTATCCCATCTGACGCGGATCCCACCGACGTTTCTCAATGATCTCACTCAAGTGGACGTGGCCACTGTTTATGTAAACTCCAAAGGTAAATTTTTATAGGAGCAGTAACGACGCGCAGATCTCGTCTGAGTGAGCCAGCCGACCTCATGTAAACAAGCCGTTAATCAACTAGTATGAAAAGATTTCTTCTTTAAAGACAAGTGGGGTACCCGTATAACAGAATATTGATGTTTACTAAATAATGACATCTATACTGTGATTATAATATTTGTGGACATATTAAAAAGGAGGGTTTTTCAACACAACTTTTTGTGGGATCATGGTTACAAAAGTACTTGTTAAATAGACAACAACAATCCATAGTATAAAGTTGACGATTTTTACGTGAAAACTAAAATGGATGTGTACAACAGAAAAAGACAAATGTCGATTTGTTCGAAGTTTTCATTTGTTAATTGTCAGTTGTTCCGGCGGATTAAACAAAATATATTTTGATTCTCCATTTGAAATAACCCTCCAGACTGCATCACCCATTTACGTCCTTTTGCACTCAAGATGGCTTCTTATCATGTGTTCAGAACACTATGATTTCAATCTATGAAGAACTGTACGAAATGACTGTAATAAGAGCAATTGAAACAACATACATCATCACACTTGAGCGGGGACAAGTTCCCGTGTTCTAATATCAGATAAACAAATTTTGGACAAATTTTTCGCAATGCTGTCGAGAAGCACGTAACAGTTTATGTAGAATGATTTTCGCGAAGACCAATTTTCTCAGGGAGCCGATTATGCTACATACATTGACAATAAGGACAGAAACTGGCAAGCGAATGTTCGGTTTCCAAAGAGTGCGTTTCAAGCACAAAATCAGCCTTTAGAATGGATTGTAATGAAACAGTTTTGAACACAGGTTTAACCTTGATGTAATTTTCTGGCACTTAACCATTTGTGATCTTAATATAACTTGGGTCAAAACTAATCTTGATTCCATATATCACTTTTATTTCAGACGATGGCTTGAGATTCCTGCTTGTCGGACTCCAGACATTGTCATGCTGAATAAACGTAAATTTGGATTAAATGTTCTTGACATCTCGTCTAAATTCTGGAGGTAGGGCCACCGTCATGGCTCGGTCTTGTGGTTTTCGTAGCCTCTTTCTGACTGAGCACAAAAGCTCAACGAAATGGCGAACAAGCATCTCTTGGCGCTGAAATCAGTTTTGATTTCATTGTCATCATTGGCCGCTGTTTTCCAGTGTTACGGCCTGTTATTATCGATGCTAATAGCTCAATAAGGCTTCCTAATTGATATTTTCTAAAATATGCTCCAGGTTGATGTGTGTAGGAAGACATTTTGTTTTGTGATTGAAAACTGCGA
>JANTCA010071923.1:0-15411 GCA_024741275.1 Chironex yamaguchii
CCCACTTAGTGCAGCTATTGTGGTAATGCCCACTCTTGACAAAATATATAGAAAGCACTGTGTCTGTTGAGGTATTATATATATATACATATATATATATATATATATATCAGGACAATGTAGATCAAAAATGACTTTCTGACAGCATTTTAACCAATATACAAACACCCAACAAATTCTTATATGTTTCAGGTTAACCCTGCGACTGTCTGCAGCATTCAGCAGTAAACAAGAAGTCTATAATATTTGAAAAAAAGTAAGAACTGAATGTTGCATCGTCAAGAGTAAGGAAGCAACAACACTGGAGATGAAATATCTGCTACCTTGTCTATTCAGAGAATGTTTCCATCCCATATTAGATACGAATTTGTGTATACACAGTGCAAAAAGTGATTTGGTCTTCTATTGCCTGAGATTTATTTTGTGCTTATCTGTATGGCAGTTCTAACCTTTATGTTCCTCGCAGAAAAACTATATTTTTGTTACTCGTAAGTGTGCTTATTGCTAATTTGTAATTTTCACGAGAGAACATGAGTTATTGGTTTTCACCTCTTCCGTCCGTGCTAATTAAAGGAGCAATGGCAAACAGCATTAGTCTCTAAGTTGCTAAGATTATTTTAATAACTAACAGTGACATAAGATAGAATCGAAACACAAATATGGAATTAAATGATGAATGAAATAAGCTCTGGATTAGTTAACTCCACTACTTGCATAAAACATTGCAAGTTCTCAAAGAGCTCCACGCTTAAGGCTTTAGTGAGAATATCTGCCATGTTATGACTGCTGGACAATTGATGTCCTTACTTCTTCGCTATATTCTTCAGCTTCCCAAATAAAGTAATGCTTAGCATCCGTGTACATTGTGCGTTGATAACATTTAGGACTTTTAGACAAAGCAAGATACCTTCAATTATCCTCTAAAATTACAGTAGCATTATTTGGCACAACTTTTAAATCATTACTCATACCTTAATAATCGATCTTCACCATAAACTCCAATAACATCTATAAGCCCAAGGGCCCGGCAAGCGTTCAACTAAGTGTTGAAGTTATAACACAGCCGCAATATGAAATCATTGAACAGATCGCTACCAAAAACAACATATCTATTATTTTACTGCAAGAATTATATTGCATCTACTCAGACTCCATCAAATCCTTGGCTTTAGAGTATTAACAGCAATTCATCATGAAAGACATTGTAATGCCGCCTTGGTTCGTAAAGATCTTAGTGCGGATGTTGCTGCTACTAGTCCTATCAACAGTGAAATTGAATGGATAACTATTTCTAGAAACGATGAACTTACAATTGTTAATGCCTTCAAACCACCAAAAGCAAATTTCCCAACCCTACCAGTTTATAAACATCTGGGGATCAACTCAGGAGACTTCAATGGTCATCACACAACATTGGTCTGCCAACTTAATAATGCTGATGGTGAGGCAGTCCATGACTGGCCAAATAATAATGGCCTGAAATCATGTACGATCCAAAACTAGAAAAATCGTTTCATTCAGGGACCTAGAAGACTAATACCAATCCAGACTTCTCTCTATATTCTAATGACGATAATAGTCCTTTATTCCATCCAACTCATATCATCGGACCCAACCTTCCGAGATCTCAACACAGACCAACAATAATTAACCATCCTTCACTCACTGAGCACACACCAACCAGTCCAATTTCTATTGTAGGTGGAATTTTAACAATGCAGATTAGAGACAGCTGCAAGAACAATTTGCTTGACAACAGGCCTCCACCAGTAGGAACTGTTGTTGAAGGTGGCTTCAAGTTCTTCCAACAGGAGATCTTGAAGATAGCTAAAAGGAATATTCCTAGAGAATATCATAAACAGTACATACCAGTCTGGGACGCTAAATGCCAAAGCTTGCAAATAACCATGAAAGAGTTACTACTAGAATAAAAACAAGATACAGCAACATTACTATTCAGCCACATACTTCAGAGACGACGAGAGACATAGATCTCTACAGTTGAGGGTATAGATTTGAAATTTCCTAGCCAAGTCAACAAACTAACAGGTAGAAAACATGTTATATTAACTCACAACAACACCACACCTAACTCAATCGCATCTTGCAATGTGTATAGGAATCCCGTGGGTGATGTGACCATGATCAAGAGTTTTTGAAATGTATGTAGGCGTAGTAGTATTATGTATGTCATAAAATGATAAAGTAAAAGTATTGCCACAAATGAATTCCGTGACGCGATAAAAAGAGGCATTTTAGGTGTGTAATACTTGATTTAATCAGAATAAATGTTACAGAATTTAGCGCATGTGTAAGGAATTTAAATGCAAGTGTAAAAAGCATCTTGATACGTCAAATCTAGCATGGTTATAATTGTATAAAAACAATAAAGTTTGTAAAGTAAGTTACTTTTTTGGTAAGAATTGGTTGATTGGAAGGAAATACAGTCTTCATATAAGTGAAGATTTGTTATTTTTGTTGGGAAGATTCTAACAAACAATCAGCACACAATTTATAGGAAACGTGGTCTAACTGAGTTGGATTGTTGGTTTGGATAATTATGGATAGTTACAGAAAAAAGATTCTAGCCCGAGGTGTGGGCACAAGGCCTACACATCAAAAGTTATCAGGACAGCAAAGGAGAAATTCTTATCAGGACGAAGATCAACATATTGTGAAGCATTTACAGATCCAGTTAAAGGAAAGGTTAGAGCAAATGAACTTAATGGATCAAGAAATTTTGGATATGGCAGCTGGTATTGACATTGAAAAAGAAATTGTGGAGGTCGAGAATTAAAAGGAGAAATTCGAATTGTTCTTATCAAATTTAGTGAGCTCATAGCTGTGGACATGAGAAGCAATGTAAAGAAGGAGGAGAGAAAATGTGTAAGGGCTAAGCTACTAAAGCTCGAAGTTAAACGTTTTTCTGGAAAGCGACAGAAATGGCAGTTTTTGGATGGGTTTTCATTCTTAATTCACACCAACGATGCTTTGTCAGTTGTGGATAAGTTGGCTTACTTACGAGGCCTAATGGATGAACAAGCAAGGCAGCTTATACTGGCATGCCTCTCACAGCCTCTAATTACAGGTTGCTGTAAGTCTACTAAAATTGAGGTACGGCAAGGATACCATCATTCAAAGGCCACATATTTGCGATCTGTTAAGTATACAGCCCTTGCAGTCAGAGAGGGACATAAAGAAATTCAGAAACTTGTATGATCAAATCAAAATAAACCATCATGGCCTTGAGGCACTGGGAATTTCAACTGACAAGTATGCATCAATTGTCATGCCAACAATATTGGAGATCTGAGGTTACAAATGGCTCGAAATGTGAAGGATGAAAACAACGTGGAGGAGTTTTTGGAGAAATTATGTCCAAAAATTGAACTCAGAGAAGAGCATTCAATTGACAAGGACAAAAACAAGAAAAAGAGAAACATTGTGCTGGACAGCAGTGCTCTGTCGTTTCAAAGTGGTAGAAGTGAAAGGGACTGTGGTAGTAAAAACAGACCTAGTGTTTGTGCACGTTTGCATTGTTTGAGTTCACACAAGGAATGCAAAAAAGTGACAAAGGGAGAGGATCATAAGTCAATTGCTAAGAAATGTTCATGTTGTTTTAATTGTTTAGTTAAGGGACACAGGGTGTCAGAATGTAGAAAATGTGATGCCTGTAATTTGTGTCAGGGACGTCATCATATTGCCTTATGCAGCAATAATGTGCAGATTGATGCTAGGAATAATGTAAAACAGGCGGCTGTAGGTGTACAAACAGCCAGTGGTCCTCACTCATTGTTAACAGAAATAGATAGTTCACAAGATCGTAGCCCTAGCATGCAAGTAAAAACAGGTATCAAGATAGCCTTACAGACTGCAAGGGGATTAATTAATGGTCTTAATTGCAGAATACCTTTTGATTCTGGAAGCTATAGATCATTCATTCCAAGAGAGAAGTAGAGGATGGCAAGATAGCTAGTTGCAGACAAGAGTAGATCTGCATTAGTACATTTGGTCAAAAACTAAACAGTCCAGCCTGAAGAAGATAGCGAAGTTTCAGTTTAGAGCATTAAACAGTAATAATAGGATAGAGAAAGAAGCTACTGTAGTACCTGAAATAACAAGTGTGTCAAATGAACATATTGAATTACTCAAAAGGGACTATGACCATCTATGTGATCTTTGGTTCTCAGATGTGTCTCCTCAGTCTGACTTTATTGACATTGACATTCTTATTGGAGCAGATCACTTGTGGCTTTTTCTGCATGGTGAAATTGTTAAGGGAAACGTAGGAGAGCCAGTAGCAGTACTACCAAAACTGGGTTGGGTATTATCAGGACCCTTGAAATGTAAGGGTTTTGAAATTGGCACTGCCAGTGTATCCCAGTGTATACCAGTTAATTTTTCAAGGACAATGATATCAACATGCTAGAGAAGGATGTGTCACGTCTGTGGGACTTGGAAAGCATTGGGATAAGAGAGAAAGATCCAGAACATGTAGAGCATCTTGATTCTATCAAATTTAATCGTTCTAGATACTCTGTCGGACTATCATGAAAAATTCCCAACAAATTATAATAACAGTGCCAAGAGGTTAAAAACTCTCTTACAAAGGTTAACGGAAGAGGCTAATATTTTGAAAGAATACCACAAAACTAAAAGAAAAGTTTTAAGTTTTATTAGTTGAATTTTGACCCAGTAGGGCTAGTAAGCCCTGTCCCAGTAGTGGCCAAAATATTATTTCAGTCTGTCTGTCACACCAAGCGTGGGTGACACGAAAGTTTACCTTCAGAGCAAGACAAGCAATGGCCAAAACGGGTTTCCGACTTTGGAATGGCTCAGACTTTAAGAATACCACGTTGTTTGTATATTCATGATCTGCAAAAGATCACGTCTTACTCCCTGCATGGGTTCTGTAATGCCAGTACCAAGACATACTGCGCAGTCATATATTTAGTTTGTGACGTCGACAACACTGGTTGCACCATTGTAGGAAATAACTATCCCCATGCTTGTACGTATGTCTGCCAGGATTCTTGCTAAGCTAGGATCCACTGTAAAAGCTTTGGAAAACCAAATAGAGTTTTATTCAGTCCACTATTGGATGGACAGCATGACAACTTAATGTTGGATCAACAACCGGGGTGAATGGCGCCCATTTATACAACACCGGGTGAATAAAATTTTAAAGCTATCAGACAAACGCAAATGGCATCATTGTCCAGGAATACAAAACCCACTAGACATAGGATCCAGAGGCATGATGGTATCAGCCCTCAAGGACAGTGGATTATGGTGGGATGGGTCTCCATGGTCAAAAATGGGTAGAGAGTTCTGGCCAGATAGAGTTAAGTGAAAGAGACTGAAGACAGTTTGAGAGAGAAGAAAGCATCCACCCTTTTGACATAGGAGCAAGATACCCATGCAATTGAGAAAGTCATTGAAGTAGTGAGGTTTAGCTCTAAAAGTAGATTGTTTAGAGTAACAACCTGGGTGCTCAGGTTTGGCATATATTGCAGTGCCAAGGTGAGTGATGGAAAACTATTAAAAGGACTCTTGTCTGTTCAAGAGATGAACAACGCCAAAAGAGTGTGGATTAAGGTTAACCAAAGAGCCGTGATCTTAGGCCAAAATTTTAAACAGTGGGTAACGAAAGTTACTGTGTAAAAGGGAGGAGGAGTCTTAAGATGTAAGTGGAGACTAGAAGCAACAAATTTTGAATATGACTGAAAACACCCTACTCTTTTACCCCGGAACAATCAACTCACAGAACTTATAGTCCTTGATAGTGATAAAGGTGTGTTACATGGAGGCACAGGGTTAAGCCTAGCGGACTTGAGATCTCAACATTGGGTGAATAAAGGTAGGCAACTTTGTCAAAAAGGTGTTGGGACAGTGTGTGTCGTGTAGAAAAGGTATGAAGAAGGTTTATGTTGCACTTTTCTATTGTTGCACAACATGTACCTTTCATTTAGATCTTGTAGGAAGTTTGTCAGTATCCTCTTTTCTCTTGTGTCTTAGAAAATTTGTTGCAAAAAGGTCAAGGCCATCACTTATTGTGTCAGATAATATAATAAGTTTTAAAGGAATGGCTAGTTTCTTCTGACAACTAGAAAAAAGCAAAGATCTTCAACATTTTTCAGCTGACAACTAGATAAAGTCGAACTTTATTTTAGAAAGGGCAACTTGGTGGGGAGGATTTTATAAGCGCATGGTTGGGTTGGTCAAAAGGTGCCTTTAGAAGATCTTAAGTACAATAAGATTAACATTTGATAACTGCTCACCATATTGACTGAAGGCCAATGTTGTTTAATTTCAAGACCATTAACATATGACTATGATGAGCCAGACAGCGAAATAATTACATCATTACATCTTATTTGCAGATGGAGGTTTAATACCATGCCAGACATTGTAATACATGAAGACAGTATTAATGACATCAACCGACGACACGTATACTTTCAAAAGAAGCTAGATCACTTCTGAAATCGATGGTCAAAGGAATAGGTAAAGAGAACATGACAAACCTAGAAAGGGGAATAAAAGTCGAATAGCAGAGTGTGAAGTTGCGGTATTGATATATTGAGAAACTACAAATAGAAACCAATGGAAATTGGGTGTAATACAGGATTTGATAAAGGGAGTAGATGGATAGAGGCAAGATGCAAGGATTAAAGTAATTAGTAAAGGGAAACCTTTAGTGCTGAATAGACCAGTGCAGAAATTGTACCCTGTAGAAGTAAAAGTAAGGAAGCAGAGTCAGAAAAAGACATGTAGCAACAGTTTAGATAAAGAATATCAGAATGTCAGAATATCAGCAGCTGTGCTCGACTCTGTTTGGAGGTCCAGGGACATGATTGAACTACTGGGGTAGTTCAAGGGGTGAGTATGTATAGGATACAAGTGGGTGATGTGACCATGATCAAGATTTTTTGAAATGTATGTAGGCGTAGTGGTATTGTCTGTCATAACATGATAAAGTATATGTATTATCATATATGGATTCTGTGACGCGATAAAAAGATAAAAAAGATTCAGATATAGTGATCGGTGAGAGTGTCGCTCCAAAATGGAAGCTATGGATATGTGATTTTACTACGTTTTTAGTTGCAAATGACATCACTGATACCAAATGTCAGCGTACCATGCTACTGTTTCTGGCTGGCCCTAGAGTGCGCGATATCTTTCGTCAATTGCCTGACAGTGGTGACGATGACGCTTTGGAGAAACTTAATGAGCATTTTGAGCCTCAAAAGAATAGAGTTTATGAAGTCTATGAATTTCGTCAGGCCAAGCAAACCCCTCAAGAGAACATTGATCAATTTCATGCTCGACCACATGGTCTCGGGGAGACTTGTGAGTTCCATGATCTAGACTTTGAGATATTGCTACAAATCGTTCTTCACGGCACGTCTGTCTAGTCGCAGGGGCGGATCCACACTGGTGCTTGCCGTGCTTGCGGTGCTTGAGCCAGTCAGATTTTCAAGCGCTTGCTAACTTTGAGTGCCAAAGTTGAGAAGTTTACAATTAAAATGTAAATGACTTTGTTTGAATAGTCGATTCTATTGCAAAAATAAAAACTTAAATTGATTCCAACAACGCACCCATATTTCGAAGACAGTTGCGCAATGAAATCTGCTGTTGAGAAATTTGGCAGGAGATGGTCCACGACCCCCTGTTTCCGAATGATATCAGAGCTGCCCGGAGGAATGTGTACCAGATTGAAAGTAAAGCGGAGTGAAGACAACCCCCCGGCTGGTTGGACTGGACTTCATTCTGAGGCCTTTTTTTAATGGCAGACTCTGGGCATATGATCTGTTGTGTGTCATGATGATTCACTTCGCTTTCGCGGGAGCCCCAGTCACATTTAAAATCGTTACGTGTCAGCCTATCTGCTTTTGAATTGATGAGAACGTTTTAGGCGGGAGCCCCAGTCACTTTTAAAAAATATCATTCTAACCAATGGATGATCGAGATGACTGGGGCTCAATTTTGGCGGGAGTCCTAGTCAGATTCAAAAATCTTTTGTGGCAGTGTAATCGTAGCAATATGACTACGGGGGGATACATTATGACCTTGGATGCGCTGTCAACATGCTGTTCTTGTCCTGTTTCTGCTCTTATTAAGCAACCCACACAACTACGGCCTTCAACGATGGGAATATTGTGTATCTCATCCGTTTTCTTTATTGTAAAAAGAAAAAGGCAAAAGTTTGTTTTGAAAGGCTTGCTCGAGGAAAGATCTTGACTCTTGAGAGTTCTTGCAACATCATGAATCCATGAATTTGTAATGGACAAAATTTGCAGATCCAGAAAAATAGAATTGACTTAGTAGGGCAGTTTGTCAGCACGACGATTAATGTAAGTGGGGAGTAATTGTCATATTCTTTAGGGAACGGTGGCGTTTATTTTACATGACACAGGCACACTTGTTAGCTCAGTGTTGAAACAATACTTGTCAATTCTGTGCAACAAAAATGGACTGAATCTTGGAAATAGCAAGGCAACAACGCAACACCTATCTATGTACTGACTTTGAAACTACATTTAACTCAATAAACAGGCCGAAGTTTATCTTGACATGATGTTGTAACAACATAGTTGATGAAAACCAGCTAATTGCAATATTTTGTCATCCCAAAAATCATCCCAATGTTTTGCGGGGTTGTTGCAAACTCTGCATTCGAAGATCATTGAGATCAACCCTTCGTACTCACCATTCCACTCCTGAGGTAGTTTGAAACATTTGCACCTCACTCATAAATCGCTAGATGTAAGGTAGACTTCTTTGTAATGTTCTTAACAAAAGATAGGAGACGCAACCCTTGATCAATTTATTGACTATCCAGCATTGAAAAAGTTGTGCGTGTATTCAAGCCGCGACATTTGTAGAGAACTTGGTATCTTTATTTTGCGAGGCGAGACGTAAATTGACGTATCACGAACATTAACCGGATTTTTTAAAATCTTCTCGTTTATTTAATTATTGAGCTAATTGTGTCGTCAGTGATAATTTAGATATTTAGAATTTAAGTTTTTTATTGCTGATGGTTACGCCTTTCTAAAATTGGAATTTGTATTAATCCACAGTAAGGTGTAAGATTGTGAGACTGATAGGCAATTTGATATCTCCATACTCCGAAGCACTTAACGCTTGTAAATATAAAGCAAACTTCTGATCAGAAAGGGAGTTGTCTTTGGCCTAAAAAGGGAATTTCCCATTGAAAAAAGGGCGTGGCCCCTCTTCCCCCTTCCCACGACGTGAGCGCCAGTCAGCATTTCAGCTGGATCCGCCCCTGAGTCGCCTTGAAAAACTAGCTTTGCGCGATAACCAGATGACATTAAAGAATTTATTGCTCCTTGGCCATCAAGAGAATGAGTAAATTTCAAGCAGCTGCTATCGAGGGTAAAGGGACTGAGGATATCAGCTATTTCCAGAAGAAACCGAGTACAACTCAACCCACATGCCATAACTGTAGTGAAGAACGGCCGCTGAACATGATGTTGCTGGAATTGAAACTTTCTTTCATCTATCGCGCCGCTTTCAAAGTGGCGCGAAAGTTTGGTGCGAACTACAGCAAGTGCCAGCGATCAACAGAACAGCAGCAGAGCATCAAATGTTTCAAGATCCACAGCAAAGACTTACTCCAAAACAACGACTTTCATATCACAAGTAGTATTTTTTTACTTTCAAGTGTTCTTGTTTTTTATTTCTTCTTAATTTTGTTTGTCAATTCCATCGTTTATCGTTTCTTTATTGCCCGAATTTTTGGCGTTTTGCCCGAATATTTTCGAGACTGGCGGGCTGCCGCCCCCCTCCCCCCGGCTCGTGCGCCTATGGCTCAGCTCAGCAACTGCCCAAGACTTGGGACTTGAGAGTTAGAATTTGAACACAGTACAGTTATCTAAAACACATTCCCATCAATTGCTGGACTTGGATCAAATTCCCAATTCTCAAATCAAAGCAATTCTTAGACAACACGACACAGTTTTCCGTGGTATTGGTAGGCTGACAGATCGGCAAATTAAACTGAGCATCGACATAGAAGTGAAACCAGTTGCTCAACGAACACGGAGAGTTCCATTTCATGTCAGAGAAAAAGTGAAATTAGAGCCGCAGAAGCTTGAAGTATAAGATATAACAGAAAAAGTACCAGATAATGAACACACTGACTGAGTATCGGCAATCATTGTAGTACCTAAAAAAGATGGCAAAATACGTGTCTGCATGGATATGAGAGCTGCCAACAATGCCATTAAATGTATACAACACCCGATGCCAACAGTTAAAGACATATCGTTAGAGTTACATAGCTCAAAATTCTTTTCCAAATTGGATATGTCACAAGCGTATCATCAATTGGAGCTATCACCAGAGAGCCGAAATGTAACATTTACTACACATGCTGCTTTATACCGATAAAAGGGACTCAATCATGGAAGTCATTCTGCAGCTGAGATCTTTCAGCACACCCTGTCTCAAGTTTTACAAGGACTGAAAGGAGTCAGGAATATAGCTAATGATATCTTAATCCTTGCTCCAACAAAAGAGCTTACAATGCAGCATTAAAAACATGTTTACAAAGACTAGAGGAATACAACTTGAAGCTTAATATTCAGAAATTTGAGTTTCTAAAGAACCATTTAGAGTTTTTCAGACTTGTTTTTTCAGAAAAGGGAACACAACTAGATCCAAAGAAAATTGCAGCCTTCCTTAACACCGCACAGCCTCCAACAGCACGTGAGATAAGAAGTTCATTAGCTATGGCTAATTATAGTGCACAATTTATCAAGAACTTTGCCACAATAACAGAGCCTTTACGCAAATTGACCTGCAAAAACACACAATTCAAATGGACAAATGAACACCAGGAAGCTTATGATACACTAAAAATCGCCTTAACTAAAAGCTCTGTAATGAGCTACTTCGGTGTCACAAAGGAAACACAGATCCTGGTAGACGCAAGTCCAGCTGGCTTATCTGCCATTCTAGCCCAAAGGAAACCTGGGACAAACAAGTCCTTACCTTGTAACTGTCTGGCCTTTCTCAAAGTTAATGCTTGTTGGTAAAACCTAATGACGGAAAGCGTCAACCAAATCTCATTGTGAATTCAAATGACTCATCTGCATACCTTCCATTCTCTCGTTTTTATTTTTTAAGTTCTCAGCATACAAGACTCAATATTCAGTGGGGGCCTGGCTTTTTGCGTTAGCAGGACTCGGCACCCCTTCATGAAATACATAGTTGTCAAGCTTATGAGGAGAATACCAGCCTTCTTCAACAAATTCAACGTGGTCAAAAGTTGGTATTAAGGCTTCCTCAATTATATAGAGCAAGGTTTGCTTCAAATATTTAAAAGTGACATCTTTTTAAAAAGTTGTAAATAACAGCATCAAAATTCTCTCTTGTTTATTCATTAAGATTGTCTTGCAAAGGTTATTGAAAGCAGATACAAAAACTATCGAAGATGACAGATTTTAACATTTTGACATATGTGGTAGAAAACTTTTGAAAGCTTACTTGAGGTTTGAAGGAAAGAATCTACTAATATGTTCTATATCTAGGGACGGCAAGAAACTTTTATCAATACTCATTGCTAGCAGACATTCTGATCTTTCTTGGATCACGCTTGATCTTATCCATTTTCATCCTCTTCATTGCTGAAAACGACCTTTCTGCAGTAGCGGACTTAACTGGGGACAGCCAGCAATGGAATACACCTGACATAACTTGGAATCATGATGACAGATGATGGAAAGTGCAACATCAATGAAGGCAGGTCGCCTTGCTCTTCTCTGTTTCTCATTCATTGTTTCAACTTCACCTCTCACCAATTTATCAATACTTACGACCCTTGCCGCTCTGATTTGCGCAAATCCACACCTGTGATATTGTTAGCAAGAGAATAGGCATCAGCACTAGCATCAGCGTCATCGTCTATAACTGTGTCATCTTTATCGTGGGAGACCAGACTAAACTTCTTGAGTGTCTTGGTAAAGCTAAATAGCTCGTCAGCGCATATGTAACAGTCTATTTTGTATATCGGACAAAAACATACAAGGGCCCTCTGAAGATCACGAGATGTCTTGTACTGTTGCAGGACGTGAGGAAAGCATCTTGGAGCAAAGAATCAAAATGGCTATTCTCGATGAAAGCGTGTCTGTATGTCTTGAAAATGGCACCCTTGGAAACCGTAACCTGGCACATTGTGGTGGATAATAGCAGGTTAGTTCAGCGCGAAAGAACTTCTAGTTTTCGGCCATGCCCCTACTGTCAGTATTCAAAATTCACGAGATATTAATCTGCGGGGGATGTCCGTTAATATCGAGGTCTAAAAGCGAGAATTATTGAGGATAGCGCTTCTATTAAGAAGGCGCATTTTTGGAGCTTTCCAGAATTTTTTTGAGTTCTAACAGATGGTGATTTACAGCCTTGATGCAATTGAATCAATGATGAGTTTAGATTTTCTTTCAAGCAGTAGGGTTTTGGTGTATAATAACAAGAGCTGTAAGCTGTATTTGTAGTAGATAATATGAACTGACCATCTCAACAAGCTACAATAAAAACTCTTCTCAAAAGTCTGAAGGGAACGTGAAGCATCAGAGCCATGAAACATGACAAGCAGTACACTTCAGTTGCAAAGATTTTTTTCATGAGTAATACAAGATATTCTCTCGAGCTCAGTGTTCGTATACTGAGCTCTACAACCTACGTTTACAATCATGAGTAACAGGCGTTAGTTGCATTCTCCAAATACAATCCATTTTCTTCCTTGAAAGTCATGACACATGATATCAGAAAGACCGTCTCCATTAAAGTCTCCAACAAACAATCGTGCTCCTCCATGTCGACACCATCCCATGTTACGATGCCAGTCGGTTCCCCAAAAGTAGCCTCCTTTTCTGGCGTAAGCAATCCATTTTTGCCCTCCATGACCATGACAAAGCAGATCTGATCTACCATCTCCGTTAAAATCACCGATAAAAAATATCCCTGCAGGGCCACACCACCTAGTTTTCATCTTCCAGGTGATATCTGTGTATAAATTGAAGTATGTCCTAAGAATTACTAATAAAAAGTTACAAGTAAAATAACCAGAAATTATGCCTAGTCTTCCATTAAAGGTAAGACTCTTCAACAAGAAAAGAAGGTATTCGATTACCTTTTTGTTAGTAAGGGAAATTAATTTCAGTTGAATATAAATCCCAGGCCTACATTTAATTTTGCATACTTTCATAAACCACAAATTCGTATTCAATGCTGCACACTCTTAAAGTATCGCGGTGCATTTTTGTCTTTCCAGTGGTGTAGTTTGTAGAGTCAGTGGTTCCTCAGAAGTTGAGTAATGAAAGTGCCAAACACTTTCTTTCATTTACGGTACAAATTTCAAATTTAGTGCAAAGCCCAGTACTCCTAAGATAGGTACAACGATAATTTAACTGTCTGCAAGTCTTAACGTGCACACTTAACTCGTCAAATCACAACTAGGACTTCGGACTGTCGTTGAAATCGATATGGTCATTTAACAAACCAAAGACAGTCCTTGGATAAAATGTATAAGATGCTAGAATAAAATTGTATATTTTAAGGTTTGATAAACGTAGTATAAAGGAGAGTACACTGCGATATACTTTTATATCGTTTACCTTATCAACGTCGAAGTTCCTTCTCAAACAATTTTGCGTATTTGGTATTTGTTATTAAATAATAAATGAGTACATCCGTGGAACAGTGAAGTTGGAGCAGACCGGTAAAAAGATGAGGGAATTAAGATTACAGTGGTATGGGCATGCAAAAGGAAGAGAGGATGCCTATAGAGGAAGAAAGGCGTTGGAAATGGAATTAATGGGGAAACAGAATGTGAGAAGACCAAAGAGAAAGTTCATGAATGCAGTGAAAGATGGGATGTGGGAAGTTGGAGTTACTGAAGGAGATATGCAGGACAGAAGAAAATGGACAGAAAAGTCCACTGTGGCGACTCCTAGTAAAATAGGGAGAAGCCGAAAGAAGAAGAAGAAGAAAAAGTACCGCGCATTGCCGTTTACTTAGCTGTTGAGACACGTAGCTGCGCAAGCACAGTTAATACATACAATACACACAATAATTGTTGCAATCGCGGCTAGCTCATTGGTAGTATTGTGTGTTGAATTTCTTTGATCTACCCGGTAACTGCTGCGCGCTAATGAAGGAAGCATTATCTCCCACTTTTTGCAGTCTTTGATACAAGGTATACCGCATACTGTCAACGAAATCCCAGTTTAAGTCGTACAGTACAGTACAGTACAGTATAAATTCTAACACCAGATGAATAAAACTAAAGTAAAAGGTATCGCCAGAAAATACTCCGTGATGCACCTTTTTCACTATGTGGACAACATACTTTTACATAAAAAACAACTTTTATTTTTGGTACTTAACCTAAACAATCATTCGACTGAACCGTTAAGTGTAGTGCAGCACTAGAACGCCGCACCATCGTGATTCAAAATCTTCTATGTCTACAATTAAACAATTATTAAGAAAGGTACTATTTGCCAATGAAACACTTTACATTTGTAGATTGGTCACCTCACGAAACCCATTTAATAGCCACAAACACTTCTCTATTTTGACCGAAGCCAATTTAGGCAAGTATCTAGACTTCTAGTGTGATATTATAACCCTTGTCAGTTCAAGAATATTTAAAGTTTAAACATGTAATATTAAAAATGATAGCCTTCTCGGTAAAAGGCTGTATAACTCTGTCATCTTACCATTAAACACACCCTCGGTAGTGGCCTTTTTCACCCAAATATTGCCAGGTCGATCATGGCAAACTATGTCATCTCGACCATCACCATCAAAGTCGCCAACATAAAGCTTAGCACGCGCGTGAAAACAGAAACCCAAAGGTTTGTTCCAACTTGTTCCACTGAAGTCACCTTTGGCTGAAGCAAACAATATGCTTAACTCTCCATGTGCTGTTCCGTGACAAAGAAGATCATCCCTTCCGTCACCGTTGAAATCTCCGACTAACAACTTGCCACCGGCACCTGTACACAATGCAAGTGGCTTCTCCCATCCAGTAGTTGTAAATGTCCCTTGAAGCACACGAGATAAAGAAGATTAAAGCAACAATAGTTTGGTTTACTGATATATACTTCGACACTATCATTACTACTAATGCCACTGCTATTTCTACTACTACTAATGCTACTGCTATTTCTACTACTACTGCTGCTGCTACTCTACTCCTACTACTACTACTACTACTACTACTACTACTACTGCTACTACTACTGCTACTACTACTACTACTACTAATGCTATTATTACCACTATTACTACTATTACTACTACTACTGCTACTACTACTGCTACTACTACTGCTACTACTACTACTACTACTAATGCTATTATTACCACTATTAC
>JANTCA010071934.1:0-15409 GCA_024741275.1 Chironex yamaguchii
ATCCTGCTGGTAGCGTCCTCTCGGCTTTGGCCATCAGCATTCATACGAGTCCCACCAGACCCAGAAGGCCCACCACACGCTAAAGTAGAGTTTGTCTTTGCTGCCGTTTCCGTAACATAACCGTTTTTCCCAGACAGAGTTGTTAGCACTGTGCCCAACCCCCAACCTGGAGGACCAGTGGACCACTCTTCGTCTGGCTTCTATCCATCGACCGGTCTGGCATTGGTGACCCTACCAGGAGCTCGAGCTCCAGCCAGCATAGCTCTTGGGATCATTGAAGCATGCAAGCCCCTTCATTATGTCAAGATAGTGATCCCCAAAGGCGCCCTGCTTGATCAAGGGACACATTAATTGATATTGTGAATGGCATCCCTGATGGTGTTGCAAACCATGTTGCCTTTTGCATCTTAATTGTCAGACAGCCAAGACACATTTTCCGGCACAAATTGTATGCTTTCTGTATCCTTGCCTAGCATTGTAGTATCATAAGCATAGTCCAGATCTTGGAGTTGGAAATCATGATTTAGTCAAATGCTGGATTGATTTCTAAGCACAATTGGCCTAATGACAATAAAGCCTAGACTCTCAGTCTTCTTTGATTCTGCTGAGTATGACTGTGATGAAGACTTTGCACATGATATCAATAAGGCTTATACCTCAGTGGTTACAGCACACAGTGAAGTCTGCCTTTTGTAGATTGGGAATGTAGTTTAATGTCCAGTGAACCAGATGATCTGCAACAGGCACAGGATGCATTGAGACTGTGGCTTCAGGGACTTCAGGTTGCACATCATGTTAACCTGGAGCTTGGTTATTTTTAAGCCCCTGGATCAAACACAGGACTTTCTTTTAGCACAAATAAAAAACCTAAACAACAACTACATAAATAGTTTGTGGTTGCCATAGCTGGAAAAGACATGACATCATCGAGTTCCAACTACGACAGCCACTTACATCAAGATTTAAATACATAAAAAATATCACAGGACTTCTTCTAGGGTGTGTGTTTTTGTTGATGTTGACAGATTTCTGTCATTGGGACCTTGAGAGAAAGAGAAAAAGTGACTGTCATTGGGACGTTGATGGGATGCCAGGTGATTGAGTAGAGCACTGAAGTGCTCTTTCCATCAAGACAAACTTTTTCCTCATAGTTACTTACTTGGCCAGTCTTCTCCTTCATATTCATATCATCCTTATTATCCAGTCTATCATTATTGCTGGATTCATGCAACAATTGGAAAAATTTTCTTGAATCATTTGCTCTGGCTGCCATATTATCTCAGTCATATGCTAATACTAGCACTTTACTTCTTAAAGACCTAAATGACTGCAGGAGCACAATAGATTGCATACCTTGAATACCCTCGAAAATGTGATAATGATCTTCTTAGAGAGAAAATTTGTTCCCTATCTCATCTATACTAAAATATGCAATATGCTCAATTTGGCTTCTTGTTTACAATTCCTGTGATCATTAAAATGTTTACTTAAGGTAATATATTTTATAAACTTTCTGCATATGATAAGGTTGTGATAGGGTCTTTGAATATGCATCATGATAAGCCAGTTACACATATGATTTGTACCAAACAGAAGATACGTGTGAATACATTAGTGTTACACATCCGTCATTTTTCATATCAAAAATACCTCAGAATTTCTAGCAAAGCTTATTAAACCTAAATGTTAATGATTCTATCACTTACCCCTTCACTGAACTCCATAGTATCATTTTCTGTGTTTAAAAGAACTATATCACCACCATGGCTGCTAGCTGTAAGCATCTGATGATTACTGGGGTGCCACCTAATGCATGTTACTCTTCGTTTGAAAAATGGTGGCCACTTTTTTTGAATTCGAAATGATTCTAACTCTCTAACACATGGAGCTATTAGGGCCTATAAGATAAAACGCAGGGACACAAAACTCATTAATTTTTCAACAAAAACAAAGAAATTAGTAAAAAATTTGTTTTTCAATAAGTTTAATCTGTCAGAGTACTTTGTGACTGACAAATTAGCCTTGTATAACTATGTTTTTACTATACATGTAAAGCAAACCAGAAGGTAAACACAACCAAAATCAAGCTCCTGTCAATATTTGTATCATAAAAATTTTCATGCAAGTAGAGAAATATATTCTGGCACAAAACCATACAAGGTAATGTTCACAGTTTGTGCCATGAGTCAGTAATAGGAATTGCTTTTTCACAAGGTATTTTGATACCAAATCAGTCTTTGTTATGAGAAAATAACCATGTGTGTTGAAAATGACATGCATTATATCTATAATGTGTGACTTACACCCTTTCATAAACAAGGAGATCAAAATGACCTAATATCCTACCTATGCATGCAATTTATTTGCTCACATTATTGGATCTATGCCTGTGCAATAAAACAATAAGGCCTCCCAAATAAATACCGTTATCTTCATAACGCAGAGCAGGGCAAATCAGGGAATAACTTTTGATCGCACTTACTTGTGTAACTGCAATATTTCCGCTTTAATCTACTTTAATCTACATCTTTGACTGCACCTGAACTGATCGCCACACTTTGCAGCAATGACATTATTCTGATATTTTGCAGCCTTGAAACCGACATGGGCAACTGATGTATAGAACATAATTTTGTGTAACAATAAAAGTTTATCAAATGTGCCATGAGAATTGAACACTAAATAATTTACCTGTCTTAATTTCTTTTCATTCTGGAATCCAAGCTGTGTCGCCTGGATCAAACGAACAATGTTGGAGCATTCGACTTTCGACACGACTTTGTTGCGTTTCTTAGTGACTGGTTCATGCCCTAATACAATTGCTGTTCTCTTGCCACGTGTGCTCGATAAATCTTTCTTGGAAGCTCCGGAATTTGAGGCTTTTTCTAACATCGCTGAGGTTCTGACCAACGAATCTGTCTGAATTAGTAAACTACTTATGTGTCTAACTTTCCAGTTTTCATTTGGTGAGTTGATGTTAACAAGTTACAGAGTATCTAAGACAGCTTCCGCAGTAAGATTTAATATCACAATGTTCACATCACTCTGTAATTATTGCTGGTTTAAAGTCTGTTAGAAGCTGCTTAAATCTCATAATTTAAAATTTGTATCACGAGGACTCATCTCAACAAAGTTTATGTTTTGTAACATCAGTTCCATATTTCCCGCCTTGTTGTCTATACCGCTGGCCAGGTAAGGCCCAAAGCAAACACATAAAGATGGAGGTATACAAAGTGGCGGGTTATCGAACTCGGACGCAGACCTAAAACTTTGATACTTAAGAGTGTGGATTTTATCTTTTTTAAAACCGAACGATTGTCATTTCCATTAACCTTAACAGCGGGAAAATAATTTTTAAACGTGCTATCGTTTACCTACAGCCATTAATCTACACCGAAGCACACAGAGTAGAGTTTGTCCACGGATACCTCACTGGTTAGCTCAGTCTATTAGTGAAGTATCTCCCTCAAAAGGAGAAGGCGAAGTAACTTGGATCTTCACTGTTAAAGAATACTTCATTTTTAGTGATAATGAAGCACTTATGTTGCTCCTAGTGCAAAAACCACAGTACAAGACAGTTCCTGCAAGCTTTCCTTGGCTGCTGCCACTACTGCTGCTACTACTGCTGCTGCTACTACTACTGCAACTACTGCTGCTGCAACTACTACTGCTATTACTGCTGCCACTACCACTACTACTGCTGCTACTACTGTTGCTGCCGCAAATACTTCTCCTACTGGGGCTGATGCTGTCTCTATCATTCACACACAACAAGGAAACTGGCTTCGATTTCTTTAGAGACAAGAAACATCCCAAGCAACAACGTGTTTTGCGCCATCACATTTTCATTCTCAACCTATATCACAATCTCTAGAGGCTTTGTTCACAAAGTAAAGATAGTGAAGATAAATCGAACAGAACAGGTATCAAGTGGTAAGACAACATGCAGAGATAACCGGTTTACAACGACCCGTACAAATATCATGGTCCTGAAGAAAAACTAGAAAAACACGCCAAAACTGGAATACACTGTAATAGTTGATAAGAATGATAAGCAATAACAGTAACATCAAATTTGATAATGACAAAATTGAAGAAATTAGAGATTTCAATCTAAGGGAATTAGTTTACCGAAATAAAGCAAGGCAAAACAAGTTAAGACATACATGATTGTTCAAAACATAGCGACGATATGGAACATCAGATATAGGAACATCGATTTAAATGTGAGGTTGATTAGAGTGACAGCGCTTTCAAAGTGAACATTATGGTAAATGACAGTAAAAAGACAAGAAAACAGCGAATTGTTTTGAAACGTGGGCTCACAGAAGAATGTTGCAAATATTCTGGACAGGAAGCAAAACAAATCAATAGATTCTAGCGAGCGTCAAAATGAAAAAAATTGTTCTTCAACAATTGTTAAATAAGAAGCTAACCTATTTTGGGTATGTTAGGAGTTTCGAGAAACTACCGTCACCTTCAGCCCAAACAAGGCTAAGTAAATCGAGACTGTCAACTTTTTATGTGTGCGCCATGAGTGCGTTTCTTCGGAATGATAATGGACACTATTTGGCGTGGGCAACTGAGTAGTCAAAATGCATGCCTCTGGATTAGGCCTACGTGAAACGTGCTGTCCTCAGGCACTGAACGTAGTAATTCTATTCGATGCATAAAAGACTGACGTTTAATTTGATCGAGTGCAGCAGAACGAATAAGATGAAACAGGATCAATTTGAAGTAGGAGACGTCACTCCACTACTACACATAATTCTATTTATTTCCAGAACGACGTTTGACTCCAGCCCAAGCAACGTGGTTCGAATCCGTCTCTAGAGACATCACAGAAAGTGTGAGTAGTGTCGGCATCTCATCCTACCATTAAGTGGAAGGATGGGGCTCACAATACCCAGTTAAGCCATAGGTTTTGGGGGGGTTCGTGGTTTTTATAGCATACTCGTTACGCAGCGTAGCTGATTTCCTTGCCAGAGTTAGGAAATTTTACTAGGAAGCGAGCTCTTTATTAAGAGCGGGCTCCCCTTACTTTCTCTCACTAATGGTATTTTGTTTGTGGTGAACCGGATTCGAACTAGGAACCTCTGGCTTTCGCGTTATCTACTATACCACGGCGTTTACTTCAGTTGAAATAAATTACTAACGATACTTTTATCCTTTATACTTTTAACGATATTTTAAAGCCTTTGTTTAGGTGCTGACATTCTTTCCTGCTACATTTTTATAGCATACTCATTAATGAGCGTAGCTGATTCTCATACCAGGGGTAGGGAATTTACTAGGAAGTGAGCTCCTTATGACAGTGGGCTCCCCTTGCCTTCTCTCACTAACGATATTTTGTTTGTGGTGATGCGGGATGCCATAGGTTATTCAAGGAAAACAAGCAATAAATGCAAAACGACATACCTTACGAGAATAAGAAGTATGCGCAAGTATTAAAAAAGTGCGACATTACATGTTTTGTGGCGAGTGAGATCAAAAGTAAGTTACATATTAAGGCAATATATTACCAACAAAAGTAATAATGGCTACGTCGTAATTCTAAAAATAGACGTTTGACTTTAAAAGTTAATAATGGTCCTATATGAGTGTGTATCTCGCGTGTAACTTTTAAATTACATCCAGTTATGTCAGTTCGTCTTCTTCACACTAACCTCCTTGATACAACAAGAAGCACGCGAGTTTTCCTCTAGGTCTCCTCGTTGATCACGTTGCTCCATAAAGATGAGCTGCGAATCGAAAGCCGTTTTCATGGCACAAATTTAATTTGAGCAAGAGGGTTCTTGGGGCCCTTTTTAGTTGTCGATGCCTGATGCGATTGCGACACGGTATCAGGACAAGGTGAGAGCTGGCAATTGACAACTCCTTCATCACAGAAACTAAACGACAGAAAAAAAGATATTATCTACTATACGAGTGATGCCAATTATGCTAAACATAAGAATATAGTTAGGTATTTGCACAACACGTTAAAAAAGAACACTTTGCATGTAAGCCGGGTAATACGAAGTTGGAATATACACCTTAAAGAAAACACAACATCAAAGGCAATTTTGTCATGCAGGATCATGTTATTCTTGATAGGGTGATAACATTAAATATTTTAGATTTATAGAGTGTAACTAGTCAAACACTTGTTGTTGTTGTCATTGCCGACAAGGCAAATGAATCCTGCGACATCAACGGGTCTTTCCCATAAGTCCTCCGTTGTAAAATTAATGGGATCCTGGGGATAATTGGAAAGGTGTGGGACATCATGAGGTGTCGAGCAAAACATAAAAAAAGTATTTCACTCTGTCAAGTTAACATAATGCCCGTCTGGTTAGGACTATAAAGCAGAGTATCCTAAAACAGAGGCGTTAGAAGCATTCCACAGTTTGCAGAGAGAACGGACGCAAAAGTGCATATATTTATATAAGTTGTAGTATTCCTCTTGACCTCAACGTAAACGCACATGTTATCTACTACAACGCGTTATTGTAAAAAATGCCAACGATCAACACGTCGATAAATGGCGTAAAGAAATAGCCAGAGAAAGGGGCTCACGCATGGGAAAAGGACGGCGTCAAAAGAAATACTTCATTTTTCTTGTTTTTCTACGCATTAGGGCCTCTGGTATCTGTTGGTTCCAATGCCCCTGTCCCCGAAGTTACATAACAGAACAAGGAGAATTAAGGAGGCGCGGACGAAAACTGCAGGTTCGCAGTAAAATACACTATTTTTTCGTCACATCATGGTTTCTTATCAAATAATTTTACGAAACATGTAGCAAAACTAGGCTATCCTGGACAAGAAAGGAAACAAAAAAAGAGAAAATGAAGAAAAAAACATTATTGGAAGAGCCCAAGTGAAAAAACGAACTCTTTCTGGCTAGTTTTGCTACATGTTTCGCATAAATAGGTTGCCATATACATTATACTTTCTCACCAAAAGTTGCATCCTTTGTAAAAATATTGCCCGTGATGATATTTCTTATCTTTGTAAAAACAATCTGTCAAATAATGGTTTAAAATTAGGAATCGATATCAGGACGAGGCATGATAAATATGGAGATAACAGCAAATGGTACCGTAACATAGCAACCATAAAATTCTAAACTACAAGCATTTAAATATAACAGCTGATTGATTCGGAAAGGCATGGCCATCATACGATGTCCCACCTCAGGGAGAATGGATAAGGGTTCGCTTGTGATTCAACAATAGCTGCACTATTCGTTTTTGTAAGCAAGAGGTCTTACAATTGCTGTTAATGCTGACCGCCGTATATTTGCGACCCAAAAGAAGAAACATCGTTCGTAAATACATCCAGGTCAGTTTACTAAATCCTTTACTGTACATATTTGTTTGCAAATATTCATGTCCATGAATTACATTGATATTTTTACGCTGTAGAATAGTCATGATTTGTTTGATTGGATTTATACTTGGTTATTCAAAGATTAAAAAAATCTCTTGCTTCCAACTTGGTTTTAAAGCACCTCATACCAAGGCTAATTTAGGAAAGAAGGAGAGTCCAAAAGGCAAGCTGCAACTCATTGTTGTGCAGAAAGGATGCGTCGTCTACCGTACAAAAGGGGTACTCAGCCAAAGGTTAGCATTCATTGCACAGTGGGTGGTTCCAAACTTGCCGGTTGCTATGGTGTAAAACCCGGAACGCAATGCTTTAGTGTTACTGTGCTATCTGAGGATTTGCTAAGCTCTCAGCTGTCAATGGAGTACCTTCGTTGTACATGCATAAGAGCATGCTTGGATCATCTCCAGAAAAAATACTCAATTGTTAGGCATATCGCACGCAGATGGTGCGAGGAAAACTTTCAAAAAGTCGTGACGTGACAAATTTGTGGATCTTAGTCCACTCATGTTCTGGGAGAACCAGGAAGAAGGAGGAAGGGAAGACCAAGAAAGAAATAGAAAGACTGTGTTGGAGAAGATGTACAAAAGCTAAAGCTATGGATGGAGGACAAAAAACCCCCGACGAAAACGGAGACGTCGAAGCTGGGCGACCGACCGCAGTTGAGGAAGAGGCCAAGGAAGAAGTCCACCCACTTTCGGGGATACGTTTTTGTAGCTGATGACAAATCGAGGTCACAATAACACAGTTCTAAGACTTGTTAAAATGTAAACCAGTGTTTTTCACTATTATACACGAGATATCAATAGTAAAGACATCTGAGAGCATACAAGACTACCTTTGCTTTCCGTTGATTCCTGATACCATAATGAATTTTCTTCAATAGAGTTATTTTCTGACAATAAAGGAGAGATGCAAACATATCATATGTATTTTTCTCTAGAATTATAAGCAATCAGAACGCTAAAGATGCAGGGAATCCTTGTGAAATATTGCAAATAGAAAACCAACCCGTGGACTAATAGGCGTACAGGAAAGCCTTTCGAATAGCAAGCATAATAACAAACCGTTTTGTATATTGGCAACACAAGTACATCATTGGAAAAATGAGTGTACGCACGACATGCAGGAATATAAAGAAAGTCCTTCTCATATTCAGTCGAAAGACGAGTTCTTATCATTGGAGGCACATAGATACGCAAATCGAACTTACAGCATACAGATATGTGCTTCAAACACTAAACATACGGACATGCCCTCCGAACAATAAGCATACGAACATGTCTTTTAACACTTAGCATACGACATTCCCTCCAAACACTAGTATACGGACATGTCCTTTGAAAACTAAGCATACGAATATGCCCTCCGAACACTAAGCATACGGACATGTCCTCCGAACACTACACATACAGAGATTTCCACCGAACACGTAGCGAAAAGACCGAAGAACTCCTCGAGGCACAAAATGCGGTCTTTGTAAGCAAATGCAATCAAATACTTTGACTAATGCAGCTCGGCCACGAATAATACGATGACGTTTTCTAAGTCTACCAACTCAAATATAATAATGAGCTTTAGACATAAAGTATATTTCGTTTTTATACATTAATCTACCTTGAGCTTTTTTCGGAAGACACTGTCCTCTATTTGGAACTTGGTTCTGTGGGTCTGCTTCCGTTTCTATGATACAGGTATATCCAGAGGGGCACTTCATTGCTGCATATCCAGGAAGACTACTGCTTGAACATTCGATTTGAATAGAAGATGATGAAACGTCATTAATATCCAGCCAAGCATCGTCTACGAAAAGAAAACGTAACTCTGTCAAACTAAAACAAGCAGAGCGTGTACATCAGAGTTGCAAAGCAAGAGGATACACCGTACAATTTAGGTACCTTGGCTCAAACAGTATTTCCAATATGGTTAAAGCATCTATTAATTGTATGTCACCGTCACACCAAATATTTGTTGTTGCTGTCATTGCCGGGCAAAGCAAATGAATTTTGGGACATCCAGTGTAAAATTGGTGGGATCCTAATTCAATAGGTGTGGGACATCATGAGGTGTCTCTTTGCATTTTGAACATTGATTGTCCACTGTTAAGTCCACGCGCTTTAGGTAAGAGTTAGCTGCAGCTGGAGCGGACTTAAGACAGAGCATTTCTGATCCAAATAGCCAATAGCGCGTACAGTCGAATATTAGTCGCCGTGGTATAGTGGATAAGACGACAAATTTTGCAAGCCAGTAGAGTTGGAATCCACGTCACCACTAAGTAACTACCACTGGTGAGAGAAGGTAACGGGAGCCCACTCTCATAAAGAGCTCATTTCCTATTCACATTCCCTAACTGGCTGCAGCATGAGAATCAGCTAAGCTCGGTAACGATTATGTAGTAAAAATTATAAGTCGTATTCAAAAGTAAACAGTTTAATTGACAGGCAAAGGAAAACAGAATAAAAAATGAACTAAATGGAAGACTCTTCTTAATTTTTTGAAAAAATGCCAAAATCATCACTCTTTAAACGCAAGCGGAAAAATCCTTGAGTTCTGAACACGCATTAAACGACACCTACACCCCACCCAACCCTCTGAAATTCTTACCCCAAAATACTAGTTGATTAGTACCTCTTAAAAAGATCATCACTAACCTCCGATTCGCTGGGATTTTGGTTCCTCGATCCAATCGATGGCTAGATTAGAGAAAAAAGGTAAACATAGTTGGCTACAAATCTATATAACTTCTTCATTGACAGGTCAACATACTCAAAACATATCCAAAGTAGGTTATACTATGACTTTTAAAAGAAATTTTATAATATTGTTGTCAGATATCCACGGATAGATAGCGAGATCTTTCCAAAGACGGTCAATAACCCCTTAGATGTGATCTATGTAAAAATTTTACCAGTAACTCCGAAGATACGTATACGAGGGAAAGGCACCGATTTAGAATTTAGAAGAGCAAAAGGGATTTCTCCTTTTTCAGGTTACAGCAGCGCCTAATTCCCAGTTTCCATGAGAAGCACGCAAGATGTTTGCTGAACCCGGGTTTTTTTTAGTCACTGGTGTTTGTTGTGTAATGTTATCAATGTCCATGTTCACCATACTGCAAGTAGTGCCTCAGCGAGGGGTTACAGATCCTTTACAGCGCCGCCAACCGTCACCCTCACTACTATGGTGGACAAAAAGGACATCGGTGACATTACACTGCTGGACAGACTATTCTATGTGATAGCAGGAACTTAAATTAAGTTGAAGGCCAATACACGACTTACCTTCAATTCCTCTAGGTTTGGCAGGCATAGTGCAAAAATACACACACCCATCATAGCAACACTTTAAACCAGGACCACAATCTTCATCATATGAGCAAGAGTAATACTCTGGTCGGCAAAGTTTGTTTCTTTTTGAAATGAAACTTGGGAAAAAAATCCCAGCAAATATTGGACAAGTTGGCTCTCGGGATAATGCGCCACGTTTGTGTAGACTTTGGAGCTGAAATGAGACAAGAAACTAATATTATATTATGTAGATGAATTTGCCATGGTATTACATATTAAGTAAACTGATAGACTCATGATTACATTTGTCCTCGTGTGAGCACAGGAAGACAGCTATACAACCCTTTTTACAGCTGCTAACAAATTCATGATAGAAGTGTATGCCACTGCTATCCTTGTATTAACTTACCAATGCTTGTCCTGAGCAGAACAGGTAATCATTTTACTCACTTCGAAAGGATAGAAGGCAAAATTAAAGGAAAAAGATCCAAGCCAGACTGTCGTTTTGAAAACAAGGTCAGAACGACGGGACAGTTTACTGCAGTTTAAACAAGGGTTACTAAGCTTCAAACAAACAAACTATCGCTTTCATATACAAAATGAATGGAAGCTATTGCCTCGTTACTCCTTTTAAGTTCAAAATCAATTTTCTCCTGAACTCAACGTTTGTTACCTACCTCAACGCTTCTACCCAAGAGTTTCCACGAAAGTGATCTTTCCAGAGTCCGATCGAGGCGCGTGAAAAGGCAGAGCATGAAAAAGAGGTTTTCCCCAGAATAAAAACGCATATCTCAGAATTTTTGCCTGCTTTTGATATCCACATACAATCCTGTATTAGTTAGCAGGTTTATGTTAAGGTATGTTTATCGTTCCCTCTTATACTTCCCATCATTAAATTTCAGTGCGACAAATTTCTGTAATATTTCCTGTAAGTGAGCAGCCTTTCGTTATTAACTTAAAACAATATGTACAGCGATCAATATTGACGTGACTATATCAATATTTCTGAATCTCTCTTCCTCAGTGACTCTTTAACCAAAGGTATTGTCAGTGAGCTGATAAGATGTGCCCTTGCTGTAACTGATTATCTTAACAAAGTTACGATTCACAATATCTTTGTCCTGTTATGTATCCTTCAGTGAAAATTCACTTTTTTAATAATTAACCAACAGCTTGGCTTTAATATTGCCACAGTTCTTCGCTATTGACGCAAAAGGTGCGTGTCTTTGATATTACTCCAAGTGTTTCTGAGAGCATTAGGAAAGAATGAAGTCATTTAGCAATAACAAACAATACCAAATGCATTTTCTCAGTCGTCATTTATAAGCACCACAGCTACGTCCTCTCAAAAGACCGAGACACTCATTTTTCCGACATATCTAAGATAGCAGACTCTGTTCTAAACGACCTTTGTTGTATCGCATGTGACAACAAGATTCTTGTCTAATCTATGAGACCATTCTTTGCAATCTTTCCGTAAATTAACTAGCTTAAGCCCTGTTTGGCTCAAGCTGACCCACAAGAAAGCAAAGACTCTCCAAACACTGGGACATGAAGTATTAACTTGCTTCATTGTTGAAAAATAATATGTGGAAGAAATAAGCCTTTCGCAGCGGCAAGCTTAAAAGTAACAATTGACTGCTTAATGAGAAATTAATTCGCTCAATCCGTGTCGTTTGCCTTGACGTTTGACGCTAAAAGCAGTGTTAGTTAAGACTTATACTGATATTCAATATCTGTCCATTGAAAAGCATCTAAGCAATGACTTGGCAAGGATGTTACTACGATAGTTATGAATAAAATAACAAATAATTATTGTTGGAGGTTTCTTCATACACTTCTCACGTTTAGAAGCCGAATCTGAACACAGATTAACCAAACACCGTGCCCCAAGGGCACATGAAGTTTGAAAAACTGGGGATGACCGGAGTCTCAAGTCCTAAGAAATATTCTGCGACTACACGATTTCAACTTTTAGAACAGTATTTGTTACACTTAGAACTTCTAAGATCATTTTGCACACATGAATAATGATTATTCAATTAACTATGGATCGGCTTCTGCCCAACCAGGATCTGTTAAATGTAGTTTAGCATACATCATGTTACTCTTAACAAATTCCATTCATACTGGTACTATTTTCTGTATATGTTACCCTGAACATATTCTTCAATAAACTATTGTAAATGTTGTGATTTGTAGCTCAATGCATTTAACAATAAACCAAGTGAACTTCAAAAATTCAATCCTCCTTAGCGATGTATACTGTTTAAAATTGAAATCTAAATGCTCCTTTTAACGAATTGAATTTCTCAGACGGGGTATGTCTTCAAGTATTATTGGGACAGGATCGGTTTTCAACTACGTCTTCTGCATGCCCTCTTCCATGGCATTTTCAATTCCCGAGCATAAAAAGATAGAAATAGAGAGAGCGAGGAAAGGAGCAGAAAGACGAAGAATGACAGAAGGCGAGAGGAGGCCAAAGAATGTGAACTTGCAAGACGATTCCTTGGTTGTTGAAAGTGTAATACGTAGTAACAGCCTTTGAAATCTGGTAGTCAGTGGTAATGTTCAATGTAGCATGTACAATGATAATAACAAATATTGGCTCCGAATCTTGCAAAGAGAGAGAATTGAGCAAAGTCTGATGATGTTCCCTTCCAGGAAAGGACTGTCAACAAGACACAGGACGCAAGAATTTCTTTGTGTAAACAATAAGGTTAACTCCTTCATTTTTCGATAATATTTATTTCTACACTTGATTTAAATTGGTTCCCATTCTATAAAATATTTCAATATGGATTCTTGCAAGTAAAAAGACACCGACAACGTGGGATTTACAAGGATTTTAATTTAGATCCTACTAAATCCAAACATCTCGTATTTCATATCTTCTTTACAGTCTTGTTCCGGTAAAAATTCCAGCAACTGAAATCTAGCCAAGAATAAAAATACCTCTTTCACCCTCTTACTAACAGGTGTGTGTGTGTAGTACCAGAAAACTGGAGGATTCAGAGGTTTAGCTCAAATGATATCTTTAGAATCAATGACAAACCATCACTGCGCTTTGTGCGAATCGTCCAGACCACCCACTTCAAACATGAGGGGTATGGAGCCCCCAGAATACGCCTTCCCAGACTTACGTACGTATATGTATAAACAGTTGTTATAAACCAAATTTTCAAAGATACTTATTTACATGGCTAGCTTGCAGTCTTGTTGCATGGTGTTATCCAGACTAAATTAAGAACATTTATTTGACCTAATGCAAGGTCATAGTGCTTTTAAATGATTGCTAATGCCTCGTCAAATTAATTACCAACAGATTGCCAAAGTCATTGACAATGAAACTATGAATTCAACAAATAGCAACTGCAAGTCGAGAGAGAGATATTTAGCCCAAATCAGCATAATAAAACAAAAATGACTGCTTGTCCCGGAGTAACAAATTTAACGATTCACCAACTTCAGGATGAAGGCTGCATTTCTTGGTTGGAGCGTACAACAGTCCTTAAGTTGACCTCAACTGTGGTCCTGAAAATTATGACGCTAATATTGCACAAAGATCTTCCACTCAAAAAAAGACCTCCCCTGTGAACAGTCTTATTAATGCCAGAACTTGATTAAATATATACTGTGTGACACTTGAGGAAGAAGGAGGCCTTTGAACTTTAACTGGATCGCAAGTCAGGAAAAAAGACGTGGCAATTATGTTCTTATTAAACATTCTCCTTTCATACAAAATTTGAATCACCTCTGCCAAGCCATGAGTAAAATTTTTCGGGTCGAAGGAGCAACAGCAGGTACACAACGATTATCCCACAACCTGGTCATTGACAATTTTTAAGTAGTAAAATACTCACTCGCAAGGTGACAGAAATGGAAATATTTTGGATAAAATTCCAAAGCCTTCCTTGCCGTAAATCTCTGCCATATGGATAAACAAGCAGCAGCTATTGTAGTTACTCGGCATATGAATAACTAAGCAGCACTTGTTGAAGTTATTTGGCGTATGCTTAACTAAGCAGCACTTATTGTACTTATTTGGCATACGTATAAATAAGCAGCACCTGTTGTAGTTATTTGGCATATGCATATATAAGCAGCAGTTGTTGTAGTCATCTGGTATATGCATAAATAAGCAGCACTTGTTGAAATTGTTTGGCATTTTCATAAATAAGCAGCAGATGATGTAGTTATTTGGCATATGCATAAATAACCAGCAGTTGGTGTATTTATTTGGCGTATGCATAAATAAGCAGCACTTGTTGTAGTTATTTTGCCAGTGCATAAACAAACAGCACTTGTTGAAGTCATTTGGCGTATGCAAAAAAAAACAGGAGTTGCTGTAGTTATTTGTCATATCCATAAATAAGCAGCAGTTGTTGAAGTTATTTGTCATATCCATAAATAAGCAGCAGTTGTTGAAGTTATTTGGCAATTGCATAAATAAGCAGTAGCTGTTGAAGTTATTTGTCATATCCACAAATAAGCAGCAGTTGTTGAAGATATTTGGCATTTGCATAAATAAGCAGCATTTATTGTACTTATCTGGCATATGCATAAATGAGCAGCAGCAGTTGGAGTCAGTTGGCTTATGCAAAAATAAGCAGCAGTTGTTGGAGTTAGTTGGCATATGCATACATCAGCAGCAGTTGTTGGAGTTAGTTGGCATATGCATAAATAAGCAGTAGTTGTTGGAGTTAGTTGGCGTATGCATATATAAGCAGTAGTTGTTGGAGTTAGTTGGCGTATGCATA
>JANTCA010071945.1:0-36843 GCA_024741275.1 Chironex yamaguchii
CATTAAAGGCTACCGACAAATAGAAGAAAAAATGAATGGACATAGAAATTCGATTCGTCCAATTAATATTATCTAAGCTAACCATGCGTGGGTGAGTGGTAGGTTTCCCGACACATGCTGTTGTTCTGTCATTAGTGCTTCAATCTTATTATCGTCTTGTACTAAGTTGCTGAAACCTTTAAGGACTGTTGTATGTGATGGACTGCCACAGGGGGTTTGGAGTTTACCAGCCTTGTTCTTGCCACGACTACCCTTCATTTTAGCCCAGTCATCAATGCCTGTGATTCACATTGTCTCGGCATTTTCTCTACCAGGGTCAACTTTTCTAAACAGAGAACAAACAAAGCAGTATGCTTTATTACTGGAAATGCTGTATTCCAGGTAAGGAATTTCTTTGAAACATTGGGAAAAATAAAATTGCTTTCCTTTGCTTGCCATAACTTCACTTTTCGATAAACAGAGAGAACTGGCTGGCCTGGCCCGTTTGCTATAAGAAGCCTTAATTGATTGCCGAGACCTTCTCAGGTCTCCTTGCAGGATCATGTTCAAGAAAGGGAGTGCTTTCTGGCATGATATCATTTTTAAATTCATCAGGAAGATCCTGAATAATCTTTAATTTAGAGTCGGCTAATGATTTTGCTTCTTCCACTGTAATTATCACTGGGTTACATATTGCTACCACTTCTGCAAATGATGACTCAAAATGAATGTTAGTGGCATTGCAGGAAAGGACAGAGTTAATCTTTCAGTGGCAAACTTAAGTTTTGTCAAGCACTCAGAGTAGCTGTTGTTTAAAGCTTCTTTGTTGATCCCTGCAGCAACATCATCCATGAATTCTTTGCATTCACATGACTTTTCATTGTCATCATTAACAGTTTCTTTGCATTCTGCAAACTTTCCGCGTAAGTCAATGTTACTAATTGCTCTGATTCGTTACCATCGCTTTTTTGTATGCTTGCCATTGATGATGAGGTACTTTCAGCTTCAATTTCTGGCAGAAAAAAAACAGCTTTGGTTGCATGTGGGGTCTGAAAGAATAAATTTTAGAAAAACACTAAGACTAAGGGTATATAGGTTGTAGTGCAAGAAAAACAAACCGATTGAGATCTTGAGGGAAGAGTTCATTGAGTCTGTGACACGCTCAAATGTGCAGATGTCTTCGAATATGGAGAAATAATTTAAATTGATATAGATACATACTGAAGGCCACACCCCTTATACCCCCCCCGCCTGCACCCCACTGGTCGGGAGTGTTTTATAAATGGACTTCTTATAAAAGCTGACAAGTTCAATATTAAAGTTTTGCGCCAAAAACAGGTGCCTTACCTGCCATTGTTTCTGCGGCAAAAAACACAACTGTCTTTTTGACTTGTCAAGAACATCTTTGAATTTTAAAACGTTTCCTCAATTTGTACGATTTGAATAAGAAGATCAAAGCGCACCTGTGGCGAACTCACGGTCAAGTATTGCTCTTATGATACGACATTTGTTGTAACCTTGCTTTTGTAACTTCTGTTTTTATAAAGTAAACATTTGTTACCGAAGATTTATTAAATGCCTAGGTTCCTGAGCAACACAGACCTAATAGTTACATTTTTGTTCTCATGTAGCATCTCTAATACGAAATAGGGGCGTGGCCCCTGTAACTATATTGTGTCACGCCCAAATCTGAAATTTGCCACCCCTCAACGAAAAACCCCTCCATCTGCCACGGCCATTGATCCTAATGGGTTCTTCCAATGACGACATGACATATTCCACTCCATTAATGCCATTTGGTTCTTCTCGAGGTGGGATGATAAGCTGCACTCGCAAAACAATCGAATTTCCACTCAACCAAAAGCATTGTGGTAAAATTGTAGCGTCACTAACAAGTTCATACTCAACCGATTTGGATAACTCCATTTATTCCTTTTACAAAGGAATTAACCGTTAGTTAAAAATTATCAAAGCGCATCTGTGGCAAACTCACGAACAAGTATTGCTCTTATGATACGACATTTGCTGTAACCTTGCTTATGTAACTTCTGTTTTTAGAAAGTAAACATTCTTTTATCGAAGATTTACTAAATGCCTAGGTTACTGAGCAACACAGTCCTAAAAGTTACAATTTTGCTCTCATGTAACATCTCTAATACAAAATTGGGGCGTGGCCCCTGTAGCTATATTGTGTCAAGCCCAAATCTGAAATTTGCCCCTCCCCAACGAATCAAAGCGCACCTGTGGCGAACTCACGGTCAAGTATTGCTCATTATACGACATTTCCTGTAGCCTTGCTTTTGTAACTTCTGTTTTTATAAAGTAAATATTTTTATCGAAGATTTACTTTATAAATCTTCGATAAGCTTTTTGCCTAGGTGCCTAAGCAACACAGACCTAAGAGTTACATTCTCATGTAACATCTCTATCACGAAATAGGAGCGTGGCCCCAGTGACTATATTGGGTTACATCCAGATCTGAAATTTGCCCCCTTCCCCCAACAACGAAACCCCCCACCAGCCACCACTGCCATTGATCCTGATTGCCAATGATGACATAACATACTCCACTCCATTAATGCCAATTGGTTCTCCTCATGATGGGATGATGGGCTGCACTCGCAAATTAATCGAATTTCCACTCAACCAAAAGCATTGTGGTAAAATTGTAGTGTCACTAACAAGTTCACGCTCAACCGATTTGGATAACTCCATTTATTCCTTTTACAAAGGAATTAACCGTGAGTTAAAAAGGTGTCTCCTTTCCTGGGCATGTGCCTAAGATATAATAATTTGGTTAGTTATGTACCGCTCTTTGTTGGCTTTTTGTTTAGCTCCTTCATGACAATATATATGACATCGGCATCAACATCCCGATGAGTCATTTCCTGGTGAACAGCTTGTTTCGAAATATCACAGCATGGACATCAAACATGCCAATTTTGATTACCTTAAGAGCAACAACATTTGTTGGAAGGCAAAAAGCTGTCGTTGCCCGATATCATATAGGCCTAGTTTTTATTAAGCCTTTTTCAATCTGCATTGCTTCAACACAAATTCTTGCGGCCGAAATACCTAAATTTTTTCTCCCTGTGAACAAAATTTACCTAAATTGTTTTGGCAGAAAATTATTGGGGGGTGATTTGAATTGGTTTTTGATAGATTAAATTAATTGTGTCAATTACATCACATTTACATAATCAACATGATTTCTAATTTTTGAACCAACCAGCTGAATTACTAATATTACTACACTCGCTGTCATTTAAAAAGACAAAAGTGTTAGTAATACACTAACGTTTGACTCGTTCACACTTCAAAATAATTGCTGTCTATGAAGGAAGTGTCCAGCCTCTGCAGAAACAAAAACTGCGATCAAAATCTGACACATTCGTTGCTTATCAACGAACAGCTTGGCAACCAACAACCGTCCTGTTTCTATGAAAACAAATGGAAATTATTGCATGAGCACTGCATTTGGAGAACAAATAGCGAGATTGTAGTGATAAATGACCTCATTTCATTAAGATTCTAACTGAATCTGAAAACGAGAACTCAGGTTCAACTCATATATGGGATTAGACGACACAGTAAATGAATACCGTTCTTTGTGATGGCAAATGTTCCAATGAAACTTGTGGTGAGCCTTGACATAGACTAAGCATTATTTACTTACAACAAGCAGGTTGTTAATACGCAACTGAATACGAATTTACTGTCATCATCATCATACCTCGACCTTCCTATGGTTGCCTGAGACTCCATTGGTTATTCGTTTCCACACTGCTTGGTCTTGCATCGCTATCTTCACAGTCCTACTGTCTAGTAAGTAATCCCTGTCTATGGTATCTGGGAAAGTTGGTTTTCGCGAGAACGTCGTATAGTAGCATCAGTTTTTGTAAATAAGAAGGGGCATTTTCAGGGTTGGTTTGCCTAAAAATGGGATAATAAGACCAAAAACCGATGCAAGGCACAAGAAAATAAGGTGCTTATCTAATTGAACAACACCAAAGGTTGTTCCTAATAATAATACTCAACCCTTTGCGTGAACATGCTTAAAACGGCTATGGTTACCCACTTGAACCATGCAGTTCAAGGTAGAGGACAAACGTCACTATATTGTCTTGACTTTCCACTTAACATTATAACATACTATTAACTTCTACTATCTTACTCTCAAATGATCTAGTACTTAAGGGCTCAGAGAAACGGTAACTCTTTCTTTAAAGGGGGAGATTCTACTGCTTAATTTGCTGATAGAATCTAATTAGCTATCAAAATGACTGTTTTATAAATAGTTGACTTTGAATTTGAATCTGATTAAATGATTTAACAGAAACGAGGAGACTGTAGTAACGAAGAGAAAACAAGGTAAAAAAACATAAAGAACTTGTGCGTCAATTAGAATAATACAGAGATATTATGACTTTCTAAAACATTCCTTTTTATGTATAAAAGTGATGTTCTGTAAGTAGGATCATCAGCTTTTGAGTAAAGGAAAACGAACCAGAGAACTCAAAAGTTGTATTTGTTCAGCTGAAACTTTAGTTTTAGAACAGGAAGTTTACTACATGGTACCGAGACCTGGTTTATTTACTGAATACAAGCTTTAATTGTTTGAAGTCTTCGTCAGTCAATTATAGATCAAGTACTCAAAAAACTGGCCGGCGAAAAGTGTGCCAAACGGGTCCTTATCACTACTAATCTCCAAGAACATGATGCAAATTAAAAGCTATTAGGTTGTGGGTGGAAAATTTGCCTCTATTCTCCGAAAATGGGACATGGAGACTTTAGAAGAAGAAGCTGCAAAAGCCACGGAATTGACCTTGAGGATCGAAGGGCTCCAAGCTACACAATCTTACTATTCCCAAATCGCGGTCAGATAGCAATGCTGCATCTTATGCGCGGAGTGCACGCCTACCAAGTTTTATGCTGGCTCTTTTAAATGGCAAGAATTGTAGGACTCATTTTTAAGTGCTGTGTTGAGAAATACGTGCCAAAAACACCCTTCGGGTAAACAGGGATGACCTCGCCCCTGCTGGAAACTCTTCGGCCTTGAATTGGTCACGTAGCAGCACGTTTTTAAAAGGAGCACAACCTCCGAAAGAGAAAAACTGTATACCCTTTCCTTTAGATTACGTTTTGTATATATTTTTCCGTAAAACAAGAAATTTGTGTCTTTTCTTGCTCGGACCCTTAGTTTACAACATGCTGTCTACAATGATTTTTATTTCAGGTCACTGAACAAATTCAATTATCTGAAATCTCTTCTTTAAGGTTATGTGGCAAAAGTCTCAATTGCTTCACTTCCATTACATATGGTTCCCTTGTGTCTTCTGTTCATCATTCTAAAATCCTACACAGTTCCTTTTAATGGATTGATCATAAAGTAACCTATATTGTAAACCCATACTCAAATGATTGGGTTTATCAGTAATTATCCGTGGTTAACAGCAACGACGGACTTTTTAAGTTACAACTTTAGCGCAGCTCGGGAGAGGATTGTTTCTGTAGTATCACCAATATGGGCAAATTATCAAACAATAATCAATACGACTTATAGATAGGATAATGGGGATGAATATTGGCAGTAGTATGGAAAGATAAGAAGCATAGTGATTCATGTCGATATAAATCTGTGCATTAATTGAAGCAGACGAAAAGCAAAGACAGCACCTTTGGACATACAGCAAACATTCCGTCAAAATTTGAATAGAACAAGACTGACATACCAGTTTGTTATACTTAAGATTTGACCTATGGTCACACTAATTCGAGAGGGAAGTATTAAGACATAAATGTTGTTCGTACGAGGCAAGCTTTTTGCCATATACCTGTACTGTATTTCCTGACGATTCACACTGTATTTCCTGACGATTCACACTGTATTTCCTGACGATTCACACTGTATTTCCTGACGCTTTCCTGACATGAAGAGTCATCAAGGTTTTAAATATGTTTTTAGCGCAATGTCGCAAATTTTCAAGGCAAGTTTTTTATCACAAAAAGATTGTTCAAATAAATTTCATTATTTGCTTTACATGCTGATATGTATTCCAATGTGGCACAGAAGTGCTCTGGGGTAGTTCTGGTCGAAACCGAGTTGTTGGCATTCGCTGGCCTTCGCTTAATGTCAGACTGGGTATCAGCAGAATACCAAAAGTATTCATATGCTGTGTATTTAATTGTTTACTTGTGCAATATGCGAACAAGAGTGATTACTTTAATTCCTATACCTCGCCACTTGCGTCTTCGATCAACATGTAGAGAATATTTAAGTAGTTTTTGGAATGAAGTGAAAAAGTACATTGACTCGCGTGAGACTCAAACAAAAACCTTTCTGCTTAGAGTGCAAGAGCTCTACCAACTGAGCTCTCAAGTTTCTTAGCATGTTTATGAAAATGTATTCTGCTGAATACTTATTCAAATCCTATATTTACGTCAAGGTAATTAATCTAGCTCATGTTGAAATAACAATTTTATTTACCAACAGTTCCTCAACACGATGGAAGTAAGGAACAGTCATGCCTTTTAATCCCACATTGGAACAAGCATCTCTCGAAAACTAGCCTGGAAAAAGCCCTCCACTACAGACTTGTTAAATTCACCCATTCGAGACAAATTTCCGTCAGATAGAAAAATCTCTGAAAATAATAATTGTTTAGGTATTTGGAAAGTTGTCAAGATCGTGATTGTCATTGTAGAAAAGGGACATCCATATTTATCGAGTTGATTCCTTAACTTCGTAAACGTTTAGCATAGAAAGGTAGATTTGCTAGCTTTTCTATTTACTTGCTTGTTCGGTTCATCTTACTAGTAAAACACAACACAATTCGCTGCTTCAAGATAGACAGGGGGTGTTTATGTAAAACCTGTAAGAACAGGCTCACTACATTTATATTGTTACTAACGTAGACTCACTTAACCCGGAAAACTATGAAAATGACAAGACGACTACTGTGTCCGCTTGAATTAAGAAATCATCTAGTAGTAAATAAGAAATGAGTGTCCATGAACTTGTGAATGCGGCTGTGACACTTGTATCCTATTTCATATAAATAACCCACTTGGATGGCGGTCAACAATATATATCTTGATAATATTTATCTTAATTATTCAGCGTTCTATCGTTGCATAGAACAAATCGACCTGTTACTTATCTAAGATGACACATTCTATTCAACTTTATTTCCTGGATGATGGTGATGAATCTTTCACAATTTATTGGATCTTTCCAAACGTTTTCAAGTCTTTCTTGAACTTTCACAACTGCCCTTAAATATTCAAGAAGAGTCGGTAATTAGCACAAATAAAACTTTCGAACTATTTCATCGACATGACTAGGGATTGCAGATTAATTATGCAGTTATTATTAAAAGGTTTTGGTGGTCTGCTTGACTCGACAGAAGAGTGAGTTGTTCTAAATAAATTTTGTAAACTTTCGTAAAATCTTCCGTTTTATTTTTGTTCAGAAAGTTGGTTATAGTGAAGAAAAGAAGCCAATCTTCTTCAATGGTTCCTATTATGGAGAGAGATAGTTGGACAAAATCAACCTTACTTATACAACTTATGTATGGTTATCCCCATGAAAACAGGTAAAAGTCCATCTTTAATTTCAGTCAGTTCAGGATAAGTCAAAAAGTGCTTTTTTCTTAACCCCAGGATGTGACTGATATAGTGGTGTATCTCCCAACTCCTTTTCAACGTGACTCTGGTTTACATCACAGTGCTACCATCTGAAGAAATGCCACATATATAAGCATCCATCATTACAAATGCCAATTGAAAATAATTTCAAATCATCCGACTTGAGGCGGAACATCAATCTTTCTGACAAACGAAGATCCTAGAGAGAAGCATAAATTTGTTTTGCCAAGAAAATTTGCTTTTGTCATTTGCTTAATCGGTAATCTTCTAAAGCCTTTCCGTATTACTAAAATTTAGTACCAAACAGCCGCATGAGGGTCCAAATATCTGTCCTAGCCAATAATTTTCCTGACTTACGAGGATTATATTGCGTGTTGTGCAAACAGTAATCTAAACATTTGAACATCTGCCTTTAAAGTGGGTGCGGCATAATATTCGCTTCTTTTATTCTACGTTTTCTACTACAATATAAATACCCTCACTGTATGTTATCAGAGTTAGTCTTATGCTTATGTCAATGCAATTTTTATAACAGTAATAAGATACACATAAGAGTACTCCTTGTTTGTCCCTGTCTTCGACTACGACTTAATCATGAGTTAGAACTCATAATGCGGTGAAAATACCCGCCTCTTTCATAAGTGTGGTGACAGTTGTTAATCACAAAAATATCAGGATTCTTTAAAACTTTTTCAAATCTCGTTTGTGGTTACACTCAAAACTCGTGACTTTGTCTCCTTTATGGCAGATCGCTTCGTTTGCGAAATTGGTCAACAAATTGCTAGATTATGTCTCCTGAGACGAAATTCAACGAAATTGTTCGACGAAAAGGCAAAAATTGTATGCGCAGCAAAACAAAATGCCCATGTGATTACAGACAAAACTTACAAGGAATAATTCGTGCTTATGAATACACTAGCAGATGCTACTAGGAAGTATAGATTAGGGAATGTCAAAACCAAAATCGTAATGATAGTCATTTAATAATGAGAAACGTTCACTATGCATGCAGAGTAAACATTATATATTCCTTAAAATTCAACAAAGAATCCTAGTAATATGCTGAACCTCCCGATTGCCTGTTTTTGCAGCACTTATATAAGCTCTATGCACATTTAAGGGCGTGAAGCAAAACGGACAATCAGAATGGTAATTGCTAAGCAGAGAAAGTTTTGACCACAAAGGAGTGTTCAAGAAAGTCTGCCTGACTTCTTATGATGGAAAGAAACCGTAAACTGTAAAGAAAGACAACTTACAATTTATCACTAGCAGTTAGCGGTGCTTAAGAACCAAGTGTCCCCTACTTTCAAGAAGCACTCTCGGTTAGGAAAGAAAATGGTGCGCTTGTACAAATTGACGTCATTGGTAACATTGAAATTCACAGGAGGTCAGAAAACTACTACTTTCGATACCCTTCTGTATCTCTGATTAAAACTCTTAGCCTGGTTAACTAAGAAGAAACAGCAAATAAACGGTTTTGATAAAAACTTTGATAATCTCCTTAACAAGCGTAGCTAAGCACCTACGGTGCCTACGATATGGGAGAAATGATACGTTACAGTGTGCAAAGTGTTCTCGAGCATGTGCTGAAGATTATGCCATGTCTTGTTCGCAGGTTACTAGAGACGTCCAGAACCCTTCGGAATTTCATAATAATAATTGGTAATATCTGGGAAATTTTTAACGAGTCCTGATAGAAGAATGGAAAACTGGAAACTTCTCAGAAGCAATAGGATGGTAAGTGCTACCCGGAAACGTGTGCTGATGGGATGTTGGATATATTTCCAGAGGTTTCTAGTAGATGTAAACTTGAATAACTTGTAGTGTGCTTGTGCTAAAAAGTTAAGTTGTTCAGTGTATTTAACTGAGTACTTGAACATCTGCAAATAGTAACAGTGTTTGTGAAATCCTATTGCTTCTTTATAATTTTTCATAGCTTAACACTTAGCAACATGAAAGGGTAGTAAATAAAAAGAAACTAGTAACAACTTCTTATTTACTTTTCATCCGAGAACTTATCGAAAACTGTTTTGCTGACGTTTTAAATCCAAACAAATGTTATTTTTCAATTGGAACTGACAGAGCTTGTATTACTGAACAACATAGCACCATTTAGGTGCTGAAGGCTCTTCTCTTGCAGCGTATCTTGAGGAGCATTTCCATTTCCATTTTGCTTCAGATATCGTTCCGACGTTCCATGCATTAGATACGCATAATCAAATTGGTCTGCCACGTGTCTTAGAAATCAAGATAGATAGGGCATTAATTTTATGTCCCTGAATCTGATAAGGCCAAAGTTTCGGATCGTTATTCATCTAAAAAGCAAGCCATTTAGATTCATCAAGCGGCTTTCTCTCTAGTCTTAATCAATGTCATATGTAAAGCATTGGAGAACATTCCCTTTCATCTTAAAGTACAAAGGACAATTCAAATCGAATTGGGATGTATTTCTTATTAAAACCAATGAACCAACTGACTAAGCTCATCTTGCTTTTGTCCTCTTTTCTCTTTCCTGATTATAAATAGTCGAAATTAAAGAACCTCACACCACTTTGCAATAAAGAGACAATACAATAAGCAAACGTTTTTGGAACTGGTCCAACATCCAACACATATATAATGCCATCATCATCAAAGCTGGAGATGCAATATCGCATACAGTATATTAGTGGTAATATTTTTGGACAATACATAATAGCATCATATTTATCAATAAAGTTGTGAAATTATCGCTAAAATTTCAGGGGAAGAGCGAGAGTTGGCTTATAGTGCCAATTACTACCATATTTATCCAGAACATTTTTAACAGGTTTGACCCTCTGAAGGGGCGGCCGGACACTCAAAATACGATCTTTTACATTATCATATCGTTTGTCTATCGGTGATGGAAAATGGTTCTTTTTGTGGCACAGTTATAAGGAGAAGCGTGAAGACACAGGCTTACAAAGCTGATTCTACTATAGACGGTCTAATTGTATGAATTAGACGTTGCGTAGGACACGTTGAGTGCTCAATATACAATTTGTTCACATTTTTACGTTGTTTTGGCTATTGATGATGGAACAAACGCCAACAAAATCATCCTAACTTTGGAAACGTTTTAAGGGGTAGATGAAGCGTTAGGCATACGTGGTTGATTGTGTCACAGTCAGTCTGAACATCCTTTAGACCCTGCATAGAGCATGCTTGTTCTTCATGGAGTTTGGATGAAGTTATTGTGTCACGCAGTGTCGCTTTTTAGATGAAAATATTTACACCCTGAGGACAATCTGCTGTTTTGTTTGCTTAATGGTAGTTTTAATTACTCCTTATGTCATCAGCCTGTTTAAGTAGTTTGAGAGCATTCCATTTGACGACGGAAAGTTCGAGGAAATCTCCGCTTTTCTCGAAATATCTTGATTGTTGAGATTACTACAATGCCCCAAAGCAATTCAGAATCGAAACACTACACTACTGAGAGTGTTCTCATCAGAATTAATCCATACGAACTGTAATGGTTAAGTTTGAAAGATAAAATAAAACAAATTTAACTAATTAAAAGTAACTTTGTCGCCTTTTGAAAAAGATAACAATCCAGCCTTAGTCATGCGACAGAATGAAGAATACACATAACATAGGTGATATATACATAGAGAGAGAAAGAAGGAAGACTGGGACCAAGGGAGCATAAGAGAAACAATTAGACAAAGGGCATCAACAGAGGCAAGAGTAGATCTGTGGAAAGACGAAGGAAGAATAACGTGGGTAAGTTAGAAATCGTACAGAAAGGAAACGGGTGTGTATATGGCAGTTAATGGAAGTCAAAGTCTAAGTTTAGTCGTGAGGGTAAAGAGTCCCTATTTCTATCCACAAACTTATTTTCCTTGTATATATATATACAAATCATTCACGAGTCACCTCAGCATCCATGTTCGATATTACTTATATAACTTTGCCTTCAATAACCACCAAATGTGTTTCTAAGTTATTATAAAAAAGCAGTTAAAGTTGCCTAATTTACAAAAGGTAATAACATTGCCTTTTCACTATCGTGACAGTAAATATTGTCAAAATCACCGACGATACCTCAAGTTTGCAGTACGCCATCAGTTTATTACTTCTAGGTGATAGTGACAAGGAGGGGAGGTAAAGTTAAAAATTTTGTGATTTACACTTGTAAGACCCCATTTACACTGGAAACTGATACCGATAGGCCTTCCGTTTACCTTGGACTTGCTAGATCCTTACAAATATGGATCTGCTATCCATCCCAGGTTGATGTTGCCTGCAAACAGCTAATATGGACTCAAATAGGTCCATGGATTGAATTGGACATGATGAAATTTCTTGTTCTAATGATAGTCCAATATCAAGACCCCAAATGCGTGTGTGATAATTGAGAGGATCCAAGTCTCAGTGCGGGTAAGTGAATGGTACTGTTCTAGTACAGTTTTAACACGAAATAATGCTTACACTAACAAAACTCCAAAATAAATTTGTACACACCCTGGTCCACACAAGAGTAAACAGGGTCTAAGATCAACTGAGATAAGCTATTGATGTCAACAATTGCTTTCTGTTCTTGCCGCTACAACTACCGATCACACAAGCACAGCTGATGATGACTAATCTCTGCTTTAGTGTATATATTACGATGAATGATTACATGTGAACTAGGTAGTCGACTTCATGGATTTTCAAAAAGGCGAGAAATGCTTTTAGTTACAATCAGGAAGCAAGCGTTTAATTTACATTTGTCATAAATATATTTACTTCAGTCTATTAGAAAAGATTTGATTACGTTAAATTGAACTAGGAAGTTGTTGTTCATTGAGGATGGTGCTATATATTGGATTTACGTTTTCATTATAAAGATGACGAATATGAGGTCACCTTTTGATACGTTATGTAAACAAACAATATGGTAAAGTATGTATTTTGAAAAACAAAAGCAAGAATAAACTTGAAAAATATTTTTGCCCATTGACATTAAAGTACAGACTTGAGACGTTTCAAAAGAAAGCAGTCCTTTTAACAATATTTGTCCTGAACGATCTTATCAATTTATGACAGTTGGTGCTTAACTTACTTATTGCTGTGTCTCTTAAGTCGTCAAGCTTGGGTATAAGGACTGTTTCCAAATTTTCTATTTCAAGTTTAAATTATCATTTATGGCATCGTAAAGTACCGTGAAGTCTGACATTTCCATTGTGTTGCATTAAATGGCGTGCTGTGGACAAAGAGGTATTTGCCGGTATCTCCTCCACGTGTCATACATTGTTTAAAGTATAATAAATTTGTAATTCTACCGCACTTTTGAAGAGTCATGCAACAGAATAATTTAAAAAAACAGAAGGAGCAACACGTATAACATATGCGATAGAAAAGTTTGAAAAGGGCGGTAAAGTTACAAATTTATTATACTTTTTAGTTATATACTAACCCTGCGGCACTACAATTTTGTGAACCATACAATTCTTAATAAGATAATGGCTGTCAGTCTTGAAGCCTATTTTAGCCGGAACTAAATTTCTAATATTCTTATACAGGTAATTTGTTTGAGCATTTTAAGCAACCTGTAACCCACCGGAGTAGATGTATGCTTTTCTTCGAGTTCTGATGCGTACTGAAACGGTAAAGACCTCTTCGAGTCGTAATGTTGTAACCATTCTCTATCATGTAGCGATTATGTGGTACCAGGCACGACATACGTTGAAAATTATCAAGCTATTATAGGTTAGTCATGTATTCAGACTGGTGTGTCGTAGATGTGGATATCCAGCGACGCACTTATGCACAACCTAACAATTCATTCCTTCCAGTTTTTGTGCCCTTCCTTTCTAAGCTTGGTTACATGTTGACTGATAAAGTCCGTTTGGACTTAAGTATTTTTGCCAATGAATTGGTGACTAGTATGGCAATCTAAAATGAATGTCAATAAAAGCTAAGACGGAACATCTTCTGGTCTCGGAAAATGATCTGCGACCCTTCATTCTCTTGTTATTAAACGGGATTGATTTTAGGTATCTTGTCTCGGGCCATTCTAAAGACATGGTCTTACCATCCGAATGTTCTTTGGTTTATCACAAGGATGCTGTCATGCCTCTTGGTTTTCTTGTGGATGGTTTTTTTATTGGTGAATGATCGATTTTTCTGTTTATATACACGTATATTTTCCCAAAATTGAGTGTTTGATATGTATTAAAGTCTTGTTTTCAAAGTAGGTCTTGGCAATTGAATGTGGTTTTTATCACGCATCACTCATCGATGCACAAGCAGTAATTCAGTTATTCTCGTGAGCCATTTAGCCATTTCATAGTCAAATTTTTCTCGTCATATTGAAAATCCTAATCAACTGGGCTACAATTTTTCAAGCAGAACATTGTTCTGCAGAAGAAAGCTGATTTCCCGTCTGCATGTTCCTTTCCTCTCATTTTGTCATGTGACTGACATCTTGTTCGGACAATCGCTCATGAATCGTTTAAAGGATGGTAAACAGACAACTTGAAATTTCATTTGACTCTCCACCTATTAAAGGAAACACTACATGATAATTAGTTTCACTGGTTTTTTTTCTTCCAATACATGATTACGTGTGGACAAATCTTCATTGTGGCATAGTTTTGCGTGCATACTAAAGCGAGGAACGACCCACAATGACCCACAATGACCCATAACGACCCACAACGACCCACAAGGAAACCAAACGACCCACATGTATACCACAACAGCCCACAAAGAAAGCATAACGACCCAAAAGGAACCCACAATGGACCCACCATAACCCACAAAAACAACATTTTTCAATAACCCATATTAATCATTTGCCACAATTCGATTCTATTTAGCCTCATTTCATTTTAGCGCCTTTTTGCGCCTTTTCCCCATGTTAAGCTTTAAAAATGTCTTAAGTTAAACTGAAATCTAAAATGCATTTCATCTGACACTGACTCATCAGAATACATTAACAGAAAACATAGCAAAATGTGTAGTGTAAGGTAGGATGGAAAATTGGCCAATAAGAAAGCAATGAACCAAGAATTGGGCGAGAAAAGACAAAGAGAAAAAAGTACAACGTGATGAAAGAAGAAGAAAAAAATTTAAAATGATTAGATAACGGCCAAAAGTGAACTAGTGGAACAAAAAAATGGAACCACAAATTACTTCTGTCGATACAGGCTAGGTCTATGCTCCGTAATGTAAACCCCCTCAAAAACACCAAGATGAAATTTTGACCTTGCCTTAGCAACAGCGGAAGAGGTCGTCACAATACAACTCGTTGCAGGATGGACTATTTAGAAGAAGCTGACCTACAGCAGTCATATTCCTTAGACATATGGCAAGATTTACAAAGCTTGTAAAGGAAGAACATCTATCTCGCGCTGCTCATGATAGGATAGGTCCTCGGGCTCCCAACGTCCGTGCATGTATGGGCTCCCTAAAACACACAGAAAATGTTCCTCTTAGATCCATTTTATCCATGGTTTGTTCAGCTCAGCATGAGCTAGCTAAATGGCTATCTGAAATGCTCAATCCAGTTTTAGAATTCTACTCTAGCAATTGTTTGAAAGATAATTTTTCCAAGCTCATCAAAAACTACAGTTTTGACTCTAAATCTTTGTTTTTGCACTCCTTTGACACCAGCAGCCTATTCACTAATGTCCCATTAAAACAAACGATTGAAATTTGTGCTAGTGCCCTTTATGGGATGTACTCCAGCCACCGCCAACCCCAGGGAAGTCTTCGTTGAACTGATGAACATTGCCATTTGTGGTGTGGAATTCAGTTTCAGTGATTTCATGTACCGACAGGTTGATAGTGTAGCTGTGGGTTCATCTCTGGGACCAGCACTGGCCAATATCTTTGGTTTTCAAGAGAAAAACTGTTCAGTTCAGCTCATGATCTTTAGTATATTTTAGGTATGTTGATGACATTTTGCAATTTTCCCGTATGAAAAGGATTGTGAAATTTCCGCCTTAATCTAATTTCACTACACTCTTCACTAAAATTCACTATTGAAAGGAAGAAGGCTATTGCTTACCATTTTTTGAGGTCATGGTGTGGACAAAATTTAACAATTGTGGGTCAATGTGGTTTCGTTATGGGTCTTTGTGGCTCCTTGTGGGTTATTGCAGGCTTGTTATTGGTCGTTGTGGGCTTGTTGTGGGTCCTTGTGGGCTGGTTGTGAGTCGTTGTGGGTTAGTTGTGAGCCATTTTAGTTTGATTGTGAGTCATTGTTTGTCGCTGTGGACCAGTTGTGGGCCATTGTGGGCTGGTTGTGGGTCGTTGCGGGCTGGTTGTGGGTCATTGTGGGCTGGTTGTGGGTCATTATGGGCTGGTTGTGGGTCCGACCTTGTGGGCTGGTTGTGTGTCGTTGTGGCTGGTTGTGGGTCCGACCTTGTGGGCTGGTTGTGGGTCATTGTGGGCTGGTTGTGGGTCATTATGGGCTGGTTGTGGGTCCGACCTTGTGGGCTGGTTGTGTGTCGTTGTGGCTGGTTGTGGGTCCAACCTTGTGGGCTGGTTGTGGGTCGTTGTGGCTAGTTGTAGTTAGTTGTGGCTGGTTGTGGGTCGTTGTGATTGGTTGTGGCTCGTTCCTCACTTTAGTAAATACCCATAGCTGTACTGTCGGATAACTCCGCCTGGCAGTCTCTTAGAGCCAGTCTCTTAGGGTCAGAAGCCTGGGTAAAGGAGGAGGGTTGTGCGTTAGGCCAGCAACCCGCCACGTGAAAAATCTTCAGCTACGGAAACGCCAACAGAAACTGATACGTATTAAACATTGGGTGACACAGGGATTGACACGGATTTGCGCCAGATGACGAGTGGGGATGAAAGCCGTGAGGACGTTTCTACTCCGACGAGGTCCTTTGTGAAACCCAAACAAGAAGTGAGAGTGGTAGCATGGAATGTTAGGACAATGTACAAGACTGGAAAGACAGTGCAAGTTGTTAAAGAACTGAAGAGATATAATCAACAACATTGTGGATGAGATCAAGAGGAAACGTTGGAGCTGGCTAGGCCACGTCCGTCGCATGAACCGGTCCAGACACCCACACACCGCACTGAGATGGGCACCACCAGGAAAGAGAAAGAAAGGGAGACCACTGGGCACCTGGTGCAGGATAATTGAAAAAGAGATGCAAACAGAAGGAAGCCCAGGACCGCGATGCGTGGAGGAAATTTGTTGGTGCCTTATGCTACAGACGGAACGTAGAGGAGTAAGTACGTAAGTAAGTACTGTCGGATTGGAGTGTAACAATAAAGTAAAATAAAGTTGTAACTTTACTGCCCCTGTGAAGAAAATAACGATCCATCCGCCAATTTCCGACACTTAAAGCCTTAGTCATGCGACAGAAAAGGCGGTAAGATTACAAATTTATTTCACTTTATAGTTATATATTAGCCCCACGGAGCTACTATTTTGCAGTGTAACAAAACATCAAAAGTTGTATTTCTACTGCCCGTTTGGAGAAGAAAACCACCCAGCTCTGAATTTTTTACATGTGTGGCTTTATTCATGCGAGACAAATGTTCACAATAGCAAGGAAAAGGAAACGCATTTTTGTAAGACTTTGAGGGCGTCTTAAAAGTTTTTCTTTCGTCAACTGCTGAGCGTCAATATTAACAATACTTTAAACCTGGAGGATGTAGTTTTTTATCCAGAAATTTATTGTTCAAGAGCAATAGACCTTAACAAACATGACGCACGAAAACAGTTTGTGCCTTCACATTGACTGCCAAATGTGCTGGGCGAAAATATTTCTTTCGATTTCGCGATCTTGGAAACTATGGGTATTATTTGAGATACCGTCAGTCTCACCTCCTTCTCTGCTTGACGCGAGTTTCTGATAACACTTCAACCACCCGGGACTTGGCTAGAACGTTTAACATGGTGGCTTATTTAGGTTCGGATTCAATAAGCTTCCATACATACAATGGTACCAGATAATCATGTTGATGGCAGTTAATTATCTCTTATGATAAAACAATTAAGTAGTTCACAGTAATGTTGTACCGTAGGGGTAAAATGTGACAAATAGAATATATGAATTGTAAGTTTGTTACGACTTTTAAGGCACAACAAACGCTAACTCGATTTGGTATACGAATGAACGTATCGCATAGAAAGGTGAGCCTCAAATGTATTACACAAGTCATTTATCTTTCCTGAAAACGTTCAAAAATTACCTTTGATTTACTATCTCTGATTTGAAACATACTTAACATTCTTTATCCAAATATAATGAGCAATGAAAAGAAACCAGTGCCTTAGAATACTGTTTATAATACATACGCATTAGCATTAAGAAATAATCATACATTGTTATACAAAGCACTGGAATTGAAAGATTGAAAGTTACCAAAGACCAAATTTTGGCACGTCTCTTTCAAACGCTATTTCAGAATTACTATAATTACTATCACTTAACTTTAATTGGTCCCACGAAAAACACAGCCAACGAGTTTACCATTCCTTTAGAGGATAATAAGATCTATCCGCAAATGTTCCAGCTAAATAGTCTTGCATCATTTCTTCTAGATGTTTTGTTAGTTAACATCCACTAGATATCTATCAATATATCAAAAGTGTTTCATAAGAAATGAGAGAGGGAATAAAGCTGATTACCCAAAAAAGGACGTAGTTTTTTTGTTTGTTTTTTAGATCCAATATAAAATTTACAACAACGAAATTACCCAAAATAACAGTTACAAACTACTTGACTACACCACAAGGACGATGCTATGGGAAGATCTCGTCATTTGAATGTCAAATGAAAGCCAAAGCAACAAAAAGTGCTCCGTGTACTCAATACCATCATTCGTTGGGCACATAAGGTTTACAATGTCCCTAAAATTGTGTTTGAATTTGTGGAAGTTTAGTTCGCTGAGACCGACCCTTATTTGGCAAAGATATGATGAGAGGTCTATTGGGTCATAAATACCAAAGACAAGTTTGGCAGGGGGGGGGGGCGAATTATTGATAGAGGCTTTGTCTTAAAAACAGCAACAGAAGGTGCTAGCCTGATTTGAGGATCACGTTTATTCCATTCAGAGGTGCAGTTTGGATAAAAGCTGGACTGAAATTTTTCTGTTCTTCCCCTTATTCGTCCAATAGCATCCTTATTGTGAAGAGTCTTGTTTGACTGATAAGGCGGTGTGATGGCTCATTTGTGTACAAGGGGGTGAGATTATTTATAATCTTATAGAACAAAGTGAGTCTCTACTCCACCTACGGCAATTTAGTGACTACCAGTCACGTTCTGCATACAGTTTTTCGAGCGATGTTCCCCTCCATGTCCCTGTGATTGCAATAGCAACTGAGTACTGAATACACTCTACTTTTTTCATTAGATTTGGTAAAACGATGTTTTGACTGAATTCACAAAGTTTAGCTGGAATATAATAGCATTCCCGTAGTCCAGGTGGAGTCCTACAAAAAGCTTATATAATTCATTCTGAGTATGCCTGGGCAAATACCTGGAGAGATATTTTAGCAAACCAATCCCCTAGGGCCTCGTCTTAGAGATAGCGGATTTAATAAGAGCTGAGAAAGAAAGCTTCGAGTCCAGGATAATACCCAGATGTTTATGCTCAGTTACTTTTTCCACAGGTGTGTTGACATGAATAATAGGGTGATTCATTTCATGTCTTTTCTTTGAAAAAGTAATTCGACAGCTTCCTTATGGGGATTGGGATCAAATGACATCCTCCAATCATGTGCCCGTCGGCTTATCAGCTTCAGGTCATGATCCATGTCCTCAGCAGCTGCATTTGATTCTTGAACAATCGTAAACAAGGATGTATCATCAGCAAAAAGTTTACTGTTACATTTCAAGTCAGCAGTGACATCGTTGATATATACCAGAAAAAACAAGGGTCCTAATATAGATCTCTGAGGCACTCCTGCCAAATTATCTCCCCAATTTGAACACTGACCATTTAAGACAGTTTGCTGCTTTCGATCCTTAAGAAAGTTTTGGATGAGAGAAAGAAATTGTCCCGCAACGTCACATCGTTTTAGGTTATAAAGAAGACCACCATGCCATACCCTGTCAAATGCTTTAGAAATATCAAGACACACAGAGCATTGCAGAGGATTGCAGTCAAATGCTTTAAAGATTGAACATGTGATGGAAATTAATTGGATGACAGTTGAGTCACCTGGACGAAAACCTGATTGATTAGGGTTAAGTAGGTCACATGAAACAAGATGTGAGTACAAGGAATCATAGATCAGTTTTTCAAACACCTTCCAGAATATCGGTAAAAGAGAAATAGGACGGCAGTTACCCTTTACATTTTTTTTGTTTTTCTTGTGAAGCGGGACTACATTTGCACACTTCCACAGCGGGAAATACACCACATCTCAGACAGTTTGTAAATAAAATTTTGAGAGGTGTAACCAAGTAAACATCGCTAAATTTTACCATTCTTTTAGGAATTTCATCCCTGCCATGTGCTTTGTTAGGATTAAGCGATCTAATGATTTTCAGTATCTTTTCATCAGACGGATGAAAGGACCTAAGGAAATACACGGAAGCACTAAAAATGATAAACGAAAGAAAGAGTTGAAAAATCGAAGAGAACAAGAGGAGAGATAACTAAAACGGATAAATAGAAGAGATTAACTCTTATTTTGATGAGGCCTCAGTTGAAAGAACAAATTTGTCTAAAACGTAATTGAAAAGTGAAATCAAAAAATACTCTAGTCTGTTATAGACATGAAATAGCACTTTCTATAGTCAAGTGATACTGACTAAGAGGGAGCTATTAGGACTATCAAATAGGAAATTTTCCAGCTAAAAGCCAACCACTTGTAAATGCTATTAGATACACGAGTGAAGATAGCACCGCGTTGAACGCAATATAAATGACAATCGCATAACAAAAACCTTGTAGGGTGAAAGTTCGAAAATAGATCGTTCTCTTCTCAAAAAAGGGTAAACTTATACATTTTACATTTCCTTTGTTGTATTTTAACTAATGGCGCTACATTATTGTAAATCACACATGTCAAATGTTAGGTGAAAGGAAGTTTGTTAAGACTGATTTGGAACTCTGATTAGGTAAACCCAAATGCTAAGTCACCTGTGATGCAAAAGTTCATGAGACAATCCATTGTTCGCACAGGGAAATAATCGAGAGATTGAAGATTTCTCTTTAGGGAAATATGAAAGGATAGCTATGGTTGTAATGTGAGTAAAACGCAAGTTTCTTTGTTTTAGAAATACTATTGCCGCTAACTTGCGTTCCATAACTAACATTTTCTCATTACTGATGAATATTTTGCCATAGCAGAGCACTCAGGTTGCACTCTCTGGAATTGGAGTGTAACGTCCATTCAAAAATGTTTTCTTTCTAAGCAAAACAGTGTTCTCATGCATTGAACTTGCTCAAGCAGAATATGTCAACAATATCCCAAACGAGCACAAGCATTTTAAAGCTTCTACGAAACTTTCCTCGATTTCTTGTCAATTTTTGTCTCTTTTCCTTGATATTCTAAACTAGGTCTAGGTTCCATGAGACGTCAACAGGCCAAGAGTAAATCGAAGGCTGCCTAAACAGATTATACAGCATATATTATATCAAGACTCATAACTGACGGACTTTATCGGCTCAGGACATCAAAGATCGGTTACTTAATCCCGTTTATGATAAATACATGGTCAGTAAAATACATATTGTTGTGGTTTTCATATAAGTGAATGCATAGTTTCTCCGAGCCTTAAAAGATGATCGTTTTCTTGATTGCTCCCACATGAACTGTTAATACTCAATGTTTTTGTAAAGTAAGCCACTGGCGACCATGCCAACGACACATATTCCAGGGAAAACTGATCTCTTGAAGCGTGTATGTCATATCGAAACTGTCATTAGGTAATAACGAAAATCATGCTTGTATTGAGTTGGACAAATTCTGTTGTTCCGTTCATATCTAGAAACAATCGTAACCATAACTGAACGATAGAAAACAAACGCTCGCAGCACGCAGATAACCTGGTTTGACACTAATTCACGTTGAGGAGCCGTGCAGCTTGGTGTGAATTTATTATATTACAAGAAACATCGAGCTCGAAAGAGGAGGGAGTTCACAGGTGGAAGCTTTCGAAGGGTGCTTAAACTGGAGTTATCACTGCCTTTTCGATCAACGTAGATTCAATGGCAAAGCCACCTCTTTTACGAAAGCTTAAGGATCACTTTTCGTCGAAGGCTAAAGAAGACAGTGAAGACTTACCTTCGCCACGATCAGGTGAATTTCCAAGTCTATCTCTCGTAAAGTTAAAGAGTGTCAGCCTTGAACGAACAGAAGACTCTTGTAAATGTACACTTGAACGACGAAGTGTCTCTGATAATGACTATAATTTCTTTTGGTTTCAATCAAATGGCCGAATTGACCCAAACGTTCTCGCTTTCGCTCAACAACCAAGTGTTATCGAGATTAAAATTAAGGGAAAGAGACGGCTCCGTACACCGTGGACATGAAATTACAAAGATTGAACTAATGATAAGAAAGCGATGGAAATTCAATTTTTAGCTGTACACATACTTTTATTTGTCAGAATATATTTAGATGTAAGTATCGTTCTAATGTCATCTTGTTTTCATAAAACTTCAAACGTAAATTACAGAAAATGTTACTTTGTTGGTTACGTTAGATATTACAACATTTTTTGTGCTGAAGTAATAAATTAGAAAAAAGTAGTTTTAAAGTAAGTAAAGGAGAATGTAATTCTTCTTATTTTGGCTAAATTGCATTTGAGCGTTGGTCTTTTTAAGGATAAAAATATCCGACTCGATGAATTTTAACGAATCTTAATCCTTTGGATAGACGGCCAGAAACAGCGACACAATAAACTGAGGTCTGCTTAAGCGTAAGGTATCTGTAATCTTCATTGTTGTTGTACTTTGACAAATGATTTCTGGACTGTGATATATATCAGGAAAATACTGTCGTGCTATTGTTATTTGCTGAGTCCCTTCCACTAATACTACGACGAATAATTATCTTATTCGTTTATTGTTTTTGTAATGCATTTTCATTTTTTAGAATTTGAAACTTGTCTGACGGATAAATCTTGGTATGCTAGTGCTGCCTGGCAACACGTAGTTTTTGATAGACTTATTTTGCTAGCAGTGCCTAACATTTCGTTGCCAAATTTGGTCGCAATGCCTCATAATATAATTTTTTGTAAACTCCTACCCGAGCTTGGATTTACTTTATAACCCTCTAGCCATAAACTAGGGAAACTGCAACAAGTTACCCTCGTCAAGATTTACAATGAAAGATATCTGGAACATACGGAGTAACTGAGAGTAAAACACTAAGCGGCTGTTGTAGGCGCTTGCTTGTGACTTACTACTATGTTGTATCCACTCAAATAAGGCGTTTTTAGGGGTCAGTGGTTATACCGCTTATAGTGTCATCGTGTTGTCTTAAAAAAGGCTAACGCGGTTTGCATGAAGATCACCTAACAAAAATAAAAGAATCGAAAGAAACAAAACGAAACTTTATTAACCATTCTCAACTTATTGCTTTTATCTGGAGAGCCAGCGAAATGCAGATGTAGAATCCACTGAAAGGGATTTGAATAACAAATTATCAACGCTTGTTTCACTATACCATCTCTCTGATATCCGCTAGCATTTAGGAAGAAATTCTCGTTCTTCCCGGCTGAAACTTGTAGAAAATTTGTCTTTATACACTCGCACATGACATTTTGAATGTTTTTAGCGTACAAACCTTGAAAATTGCCTTGGAAATTTGCGACATTGCGCTCAAAACATACTGAAGCTTTTTTCGTCTGAAAATACGAATCGTCAGAAAGAAGATTATTAAACTATGGCAACCGTTTTATGACACATAGTCTAAACGAGGCAATAATAAAGAAGAAAGAAAACAAAGACTTTAATAGCATTATTGCAAGGATCAAGTGGCGAAAAGAACTCTATCTACCTACAGAGTCCTGGTATTCTTGTAGACAGACTCCTATATACTATTTATGGAAGGACGATCCTACTCGATCAATTATCTGAAAATTTTCGTCGGTCTATATTTGGATGTATCTTGAATTTTCTAGTAAATGTTAGCCTATGACCGAGTCGTATGTTTTGGCAGTCATTTTATCTTTGCAAGCGCGAGATGGCTGTTCTCTAGGAGGAATTTATGCTTGGCGTAAACAGGCTGGAACATGTTGTTTGATCATGTCACCCAATCTTTGAGAAGTGCGATCTACATACCGAGCTTTACATCGGCACAGACATTCATATACATTTATATACTATTAAACATTTTGTGTGGTAGATACATCCTTATAAATGGATGGATTCATAAGGATTGTGTACCTACCACACAAAAATGCTTAATAGTACGCCAAGCATCTATTCCTCTTAGAGAACTGCCATCTCGTGCTTGCAAAGCTAAAATGACTGCTAATGAAAGCGATTCTTCCATAGGCCGACATTTACTAGAAAAGTTAGAATGCGTATAAGCAGAAGCGGATCTAGACTAGCGCAACTGTAGCATTCGTTACAATAATTTTGTTAAGGCTCTTGGATGAGCGCCTTGCAGCAACATTTTTGACTAATCACTCTGAAACCACTTCGATAAGTCCCCTACGGATTTGAATCTAGCATTTCCCCTGAAGATATGCTGGGAATGGCTTTGATAATTTATCATGTTCACTTGTGCCCTGTTCTTGTTTTCTCTCCTTTGGTGCCATTTGCTATTGTAACCTATTCACAGAAGCCCTGCTAGGGCATCCGTCTCTTCATTTACTTCAATCATCACAGCCTTCCACCTGATAAAGGTCTTCCTGTGGCTCAAAGGACGACAACTAATTGTTGAAAAATTCAGGCTAATCAAAATGCTGGATGAGTTATTCAAGAACTGCGGCAGGAATCTGGTGGGAGCAACAGTCAGCTGAAAACTGACTGCTGGAAACCAATGACAGAACATCTTGACTTTAGCAAACCAATGGTGTGATATCAAAATCAAACCCCACTTTCTCAAGAAAGTAGGGTGTGGTCTGGAGCAGACGTCTCGGTAATTTTACACAGATGTGGGAAACGCCCTATTTTAAAGGTAGTCTATCAAGATTATCTTAAATCCAGAGACGAACTGCTTATTAACTGGAAAGTTTACAGATATAAACATAGCCATAGTTATAAATGCAGATATAGAGAATATCCCTAAGAATAAGACATGTGGATCGTAATATGATTAATACAATTTATTGCTATGAAAATTTCTATACAAAACACCTATATCTACTCTGTTAACAGCCCTATCTGTACAGCTTCATGAACGTTGTGCAACTAGTAAAAAACTCCCCATGCAAAAGGCTAAGGTAGGTACTAATTGTCCTTTCTTGTTCATGACTGGCTTCTTTTGATACATGTTTCGCATAAAAATGGCTACCATTTATCTATACTTTCCTGTCCGACGATTCATACTCTGAAGAGTGTCGGAAGAAGAAAGCTTTTAAGTATGAGCGCAATGTCTTAAATTCTCAAGGCACGTTTTCTACCGTTGTTTAAAATATTATCTGACTATTTTGGCATCTCTTTGATGTCTGACAAATTAAATTAAGCTGAACTAAAGCTTTAACCATACACGGACCATTCTCAACAAAAAAGCCCAATCAAACACGTCAGTCTGTCTTGACAAAATGGAATGAATGTTCTCTAAAATGATTTCATGAACGACTACTTTTCACTTCTATATTTAAGCTACATTATCAACACTTTTTGCAAGGTAGGCATGTTTGCAAATGAGTCTTAATAATTCGTGGTGAATTTTTGGAGTCAAGTCATTTCTTAAATTCAACAGCATCAAAGCTTATTTTGTTCCATTGTAGATCATAACTTGTTTTACTAGCTTGAGATTAGAATATGTTCTCTCACAATTTCTAGTTCCAATTGCAAGCATAACTTGTATTTTTTACAATAGAAATTTTGGATAAGCTCTTTGCAGGTAGAATTTTGACAATACTGTAATAGATATTAAGAAGCCCTCTTAATTTAAGGGAGGGTTCCTTCAGACCATAATAAATTAGATCAAATAAACAGTTTTCATGCTTGAGCTTTTCTGCATCAAGGCTTTGGTATTGCTTTGTCACATTCATCAATGTATGATTGGGAACTTCTTTTGAGTATAAGAAATCTTTGAATTAAACATTGGAAATACGGTGGGAATTTGCCTTTGCTTTCAAAAAGTGTAATCTGAGACCCCTGTGGCAACTGCAACTGCTAATATGAGCTGGCTTGGTTGAACAACTGCCATCAGCCATCCTCTTCCATTTATGCTCCCTTTGCTTCTCTAATCACTTCTCTATGCATGGTTATTTTTCATGTTTTAAAACCTGACTAAAAATGCTGCAAATTCCCTTAACTTTACTTAAGCTGTGTCATCCAGTCAAACAGCTGTGAAGAGGTGAGTCTTTCAGACTGCAAGATGCTTGATCTGTCCTTTTAAAAAGCTTGGCAAGACAGGCATGTTTAGTATAGTCTGGATTGAGTTGGGTTTTTCTTCTAGTCCTTTGGCATTAGTGAGAGTTTCATTACTGTGAACTGCTGACTGGCAATCGTCCTGAAGACGATAAATAATTTGCCATGTTTTGCAAAGTATACATTTTCTAAAACCCATTTGATGTAATTAAAGTCTTGTCATCGAGACCATTCAGAATCTATGGATCTGCATAAAATCGACTAATTTTTGCACACTAATACACGACTACGTCACTTTTGATTAAGAAATAACCATACCCTTCACTAGAATGCCAAATGATGATTTTGCGACGATAGGTGAATGACGTGCCTCCTATTTGCAAACGTGATTAAATGGTCAAATGAAAAGGCATCTTTTTGAATCTTTCACTCTCTTGTAGTTCCCTCTATATACAGTTGCTCCATTATAGGACTCCCATACTACGCTGCTAAGACTTTTTCTAAGCTTCTTTTCAGCCATTTCATCATTCAATATGCGGAAACATCTTGTACCCTTTGGACTTAAATTAGCTGTTCACAGATATCCAGAGATCAAAGTGCTAATCAGTATGAGATGAAGCTCTTCTGAAGACTGCAGACAACATTTATTCTATATATTTCTGCTTGCTTGACTTTATCGATGGTGATCTTTGACAGGTGTAATTGAATTGATAAGCTTAAGAGAAGTGCTGGTCACATAAGTGAAATGAGGTAAAGCATCAGAGAGAATTTATTTCAAAGACTTCAGAAAAGAGGTTTATGTTGTAACACTTCCGACAATCCTGACAAATCCCACAAATTTCTAAACAGGAAAGGCCACTGCCTCGCGGGTTACATAAGACTCACTAAATATTACAGAAGAAGACGACACCCTCGTGTGAGAAAGTTTGTTTTCCTCCGAATTGATAAAAGACGATGACAACAGTCACTAAGTGGGTACGATAACATGCAGTGGGCAGACCGATCCCACCAAAACCACTATGCATCCCAAAGAAACCATCGTATGTTATTAATTTAGATTTTTATGGTCCTTAAGATTTGTTAGTCGTCATTGATAGGTATCTCCGTTTTCCCGACTTTGATATTGTAAAATGCGTGAGGAAGAGTGACCGTAGACCACATTGTAATGATGACGATTTCGTTAAATTTTTAGATTTAATAGGCACTAAGTATGTACCAGCGACATCTCAGTGACTGCAGGGCAAACGAACTAAGGCGTTTCATGCAACCATTGCGTAAAGCGATACGAACAGCACACGTTGAACGTCGTGCTTGGCAGCAAGAATATTCCGGTCTTTTACAATATCGAACTACACTTCATTTCACCGCTGGATGCCACAAGTTGTTAACGTTGTCAAAACGACAAAATTATCCAGAGACACCGTTTTGCACAACGGAACCAGCAGCACAGCAAGGCATATGAAACGATATGCTGATAAACGTATACAAGCTAGATTGGCTAGTTTAAAGATAGGCGTAAACGAGAAGTAATAGTCAGGCAGGAGAAGAAAAATGAGCTATCAACTATTATTGACAAAACACTATACAAAGTTATACATAGATGAGGATCACAGATAACTACACAGAGTAAGATCAAGGAAAGCTGGCGAAATGTGACACAACTCAAACCTATTCCGAAACTTGATGAACGGATCAACAAGGAGCAAACCAGTGATGACGAAACTAACATGTTCTGTACGACCAAACATCAACCAAATAAACGGAGTCACGACGAAGAAGCTCTTTCAGTCAACAATCTGGCAGAAATAAACCAACAATGTGTTGAATCGAAATGTTTTATCGAGAAATGGAACGGATAACCCCCAAAGGACTTAAGAACCAGCCTATATGCAGCAGCCTCAGATTTCGAATTCCTTCTAATATAGGACTGTAACGGGATGAGCCTCGGTTGGGTCTGCAGCCTCTTTATCGTCTATCGTGATTCTCATAATATCCCCAACAAAACCTGGACGTGGCGTGTACTGACTTCACAATAGGATGATTATGTTTACCTTTTGTACACGTGGTTTCGAAGATTGCCGTTTCCACTTGTTCTTGATAGTATTTATTAAAAGTATATGTCTTCATTGAAACCACATTCACGTGTAATTTCAATTGACTTGTAATTAATTTATCGTTAGTTTGAAAATGCTAGGTGGATTAAGTTATCTACAACCTCCGATTTTCTTTAGTACTGTATCCCCTTGTTTCCGCAAGTATGGAATGTGCTAATTTACACTCTTATTAATGCAGTTGTAGGAACGCTTTAAAGTATTACTATGGTCGTAGGAAAAAGCCCTATGACTATAGTTGTTACTAAATAGACAATCTTTATGTTTGTTTGCGCGCTTTAGATTACCCATCGCAGTAAGAACCTGGTATTTCTGTACAATTACGCTTTAACCTCTGCATAAAATGAAACCCTTGAGAGAACAGAACTGTTCGGCTTCTTTAGAAAGGGAAAATAAATTAGTGCTAAGGCAGTGTATATGAGGGAGAATGCACCGCTTAAATCGGCCTTGTAATCTCCTAATCTTCGTAACGTACTTTGAGTCGTGCTAAAACCCTTTCCTCATTACATCTGTTTTAGGTACAGCAGGGAACAACTGGCGCTGTTTAACCCTCCAAATAATACGCCACTTTAGTCGCATTAGTAGATTTTGTAGTATCACAATTACATTTATATCTTTCCAATTCGCTTGTCTTACATTTTATTAATAAATAATAAAACAGTTGTAGCCGGTTGTTTCTCATTTGATCGATCTCGTTAACTTTCTTTGAAATGATTACCCTCGATTAGGTGCACCCATCAGTCGCTAACACATTTCTAACTTTTGCAAGTGAGGCCTCTTTTCCATCACCGTTGGTCCTTCGAATCTCATCTTTAGATACCAGTGACTATATCAACAACCTTAAAGCAAGTAGGTCGATGGCGGTCTTCGGCAGTCGTTGCCTGTTGTTATGTTTTTGTTCTCGAAATATTGGATCACGTGACCAAATAACGTCAAACGCAATTGACCAGGTGAATATTCAACATTTCGTTGTCGCCATTGTGTACAAGCACCAGAGATGAAGCAGAGAAAGAACTTGAGAACTGAAGACGAACACTGGAAGACAGAGGAATGAGGGTTAGCGGCAAGAAGACTGAGTATTTATCTCCAGGGGAGATGCAGAAGATCCAGGAGATGTAAGGATGCAAGAAGACGTGGTATCAAAGGTTGCGAAGTCTAATTATCTGGGATTGACAGTGGAGGTAGACTTTGGAGCAGAAAATCAAGCAGCAAAGAGAATATCAGCAGGATAGAAGAGCTGGAGAAAGATGACTGGTGTATTGTGTGTCAGGGAAGTACCAGCAAAAGTGAACAAAACTATGGCGAAACCTGCCATGGGATAGAATTATGTCTTTAGTTTGCAGTACGTCATTAGTTTGCAACATGTCTTTAGTGAGTCTTGTCTCAGAAAACTAGGTTTTGCCAGAATTTTGTATTTGCCTTGCCAATTCGTGTTCTGGTTTCTTCCTCGATTATTTCCGTTTTCACTTGTGGTGCTTCCAAGATATTGGTAGTCAAGCATCTTGTTCCAGATCTTTGGCATCTCCTTTCACGGTGAATCTTCAGCATTGTCTTGTCAATACACATGCTTTTTGGACTCCTTAGTATTCAACTGCAATACTGCCATACTTCTTATACGTTCTGTAGAGAGCACCCACCGATTCTAAAGCATTTTCCGTAATGAGAGTAGTGTCATTCATATATCGGATATTGGTGATGTTTATATTGTTGACTTGGACTCCGTAGTAGTTTGTAAGTGCCCCCTTATCGGGTATTCATCATATAGGTTGAAAAGGCTCGGAGATAGAATGCAGCCTTGTCTCAGCCTTCTTGTAATCATAACTGCTTTTGACGTTCCAGTCTGAGTTCTTGCCACCGTCTTCCTCTAGTACAAGTGTGCTATGAGTTTGCCTTCATGATCAGGTTTTGCTGTTGTTTTCATGACTTCGATGAACTTTTTGTACTGTGCTCTGTCCAATGTCTTTGTGTAGTTAGCAAAGCAGACGTATAGTTTTGTTGTTTTTCAAGAATTCTTTTACTGAGTGTTTTCAACGGAAAAATTCCATCTCCAAAACCTCTTCCTTTCCTGAAATCTTGTAGTGTTTCACTTACGTATTTTTCTATTATTTGATTGATTCGGTTTTAAGGTTATATGTTAAGGCGTATTTTCGGTTGCATTGTGTTGCTTTTGGTACTTTTGGTAAGAGTGGGCTGACAAGAAATTTTTCAGGCAGCTCGCCTTTGATGTAGATCAGATTTACTAGCCTTGTAAGTTGTACCTTTCCCCTAGAAGGATGTCTCCAATGTGTTCAATTTCTTTACAGAGCCTCTGGTAGTATTCGACTTAAGCTTTTCTACATTTACTTTGGATATTTTTGTAAATGTTTTTCTGTAGTTATCTCCACTAACTTTGTTTCTTTATGCTTTCTATTGTTTTATCAACTTTAGTTGTAAGGTCGTACTATTTTCATGTTTTGTTTGAGAAGTTAGTGATCGATTTCTATGACTCATATACGTAAGTCATTGCATTCACAAAGTGCCATAGGAGGCACGTGGCATCCAGAAAGAATTGCGCTTCTGTATTTTATTATAAGGTTATTGATACTGTACCTATGGTCATGGACAACTGGAAAGGCTTAAATAATGGCAAGGAAAAGAATAGATTAGACCAGGACATATGGAAACAATTGAAGAGAGTAATTATTGCTGTCTGTTCCGGAAATGTTCAAATGCATGAGAGCTGAGACGCTGCATTATTTTTCATGTATAGACACTATCCCAGCAACAGATGTGTATTAATCAATTGAATTATGACAGGTTATGCATTAAAGTAGTTGAAGGTGTATGGCACTCTGCAACAGTTTATTATATAGAACGTATGGTGGCAGTAGACGCGTCGAAATTGCAAAGAATACAGAAATTTAAGCCAACAATGCCTGGCACTGCCAGAAATGTTGATAAACTTTCAAATTTGCCCGCTGTTGCAGTGATCGACGTAAAAAAATTAGGGTTATCTAGCGGACTAGAAAGCAGAGCATTGTATTGATTATTGTTCAGAACAATGACAGACAAAATATTAAAGCTAGGGGAAGAGCATCAGGAAGACGAACCATGGAATCGTCCACTGTTGGTCCCATGGAAAATGATACTATGACGTCATTCTGTGACTCTTATAGCGCAGGTTTTCATTCTGCCAGTACCGCTGCACTATCAAATGCCAAGAGCTAGAAATGCTTATTTTGTGATGGACCAAGAATGGCCTGCTAAAAAGGTGACATGTCTTGCTTGTGGAATACAAGAGCAGTATGCCCAAGTCTACAAATCATCAACCAAAAAGTGGGAAACAAACGTCGGCTGCTCTACCAACTCTGGCTTTTACAGTTCAAATAACTGCATATACTGGTAGCCTTTCCAGCTTAAATGGAAAAAAATTATTGTGCTTTAGGATTATTTCAGTACCGAGAATTATGTAGATCCAGCAGTTGCACAGTTCTTAAGTGTGTATGGCTTTGTCTCAGAACAAAGGGCTATTCCATTGTGAATTTAGTAGTCAAACAGCAAGAATACAGAAATGTACAAAGGCAGGTATTGCCTAAATTATGTGCAGATGTTACATTCCTTTCTCAGTTTTCACAAAATGATGGAAATGCCTATCTGTCAACGAAACTCACCTCTGGAAGTATGCTGGATGATTACTATGGATGTCGATGCATCTTCATTGTTCCAAAACTCCTGCAAAGCCTTGTAAACCAATAGCTGTGAAGTCCTGACGACACTAAATTATTGTTGTCTTCAGAAAATTCTAGTATTCGTCGACTCAGTAGAAGCCATGGATGTTTGAAGTTTATCATCTCTTCAGTCCTTAACTTTTTCTAAGCTACGTTTCCAGAGATCCTTCTCCCAGGGCCAGGCTACTAGAAATGAAGTTGTGAATTATTTATACCTCAATGTGCGAACGTCGATGGTGACATGGTTCCAGATGTACTGGAGTGGCGCCAAAGCATTTTCTGTTTGTTTTGTTCTATGTTTTAGTGCTGGCAGCCATATTCAAGGAAGAGTGTAGGATATGTTGCTTATATGATAGCTGTGTTGAAGGGAGCGAATGGTTCCTTTTACTTTTCTGGTTGGGATGTTGGTCTTATTGTCTATGATTTTCTTTGCTTTTGCCAGTCGAATGTTTGATCATTTGTCCAGCAGTGCTTGGCTATCTCATGGCTTTTGGTGTTACCTTCTTTCTACAGCTCTTCTGTGCTCTTGTTCTCTCTGTCCTAAAGATCTTTTGGGTTCTCCAATATAGGTAACAGAGCAGTCTTTACATTATAGCTTGTACACTATATCATTCTTTTCTGTGATCAGTACTGGGTCTTTGGGTTTTGAGAGCATGGTGGAATCTGTGTAAAAAGAACATTGGATGTTGAGAGAATGAGAATTCTCTTGATATTGTTACTGGAATTTTTGATTTAGAGGAGGCAAATTCGTGTAAGCTGTTCTTTTTCGTCTTTTTGGTTGGGTACAGCTGTCCCGCTTAGGGCCTTCTGGATGTCCGAAATAGGAAAACGTAGAAAGAAAGGGATTATTGGGCCAAGCAGTTTACCTTGGAGAGTGCAGGTAATGATAGTAAATAACGGTCGCCGCAAAAAGAGAATAGTTATCTACTATAGTCAAACAATAACTCGATTCATGCTATTGGATGCGTTCGCTATTCTTAGAATCGATGACCTGGTTGGAAATTTTGCACGTCATCCTGTCTATTCTAGCTTGGACTCAAAAAGTTCTTACAAACAAATCGCTCTCAGGGATTAAAGCAAACCTTTTGAAGCTGCTGGAAACCTTGACAGGTTTACTAGAATTCCATTTGGAGTGACAACTGGAGCTGCTGCATTTCAAAGGGCTATTGATTGCATAATACCCGTGCAAAATTTGCTTGTACGTTTACCTATGTTGATAACATTTGTGTCCGTGGCCATAATTATGCTGAGCATGATGCTAATCTTTAAATATTTCTTGCACTATAGTATTATTTTATGCAATTTAAAGTGTGCCTGATAAACATACACTGCTAACATTCTAGGATACTATTTAACGAGACCCAGAAGAGACCCAGAAAAACTCCTGCTTCTAAGCAAACTGGCTTGTACGAGCAATACTGCAGCTGAACATCGAATTGTAGGCACGTTTGCCTAGTATAGACAATGGATGCCTACCTCCACTACGAAAACTCACCCAAAACAAGGAATTTGCTCTTCCTTCTGATATCTTGGAAGCTTTTAAAGGACTGAAAATTGATATTGAAAACCATGCTGTTTAGTTAATGAATGTGTCACTACCTTTTGTGACAGAAACGGATGCATCAGATTATGCTATTGCAGCGACTCTAAATCAGGCGAGGAACGCCCTGCTGTTTTCTTTTTCGCAAGTTCAATGACTCTAAACAGCGTCATTCTGCAGTTGAAAAGCTATACACGATTGTTGAGTCGATTGGAAATGATTTTTTAGTAATAGAACATTTTAAACTGATAACCGAATGAAGGTTCGTTAGCTTTCATGCATAACAGCAAAATCAAAACTGAAAAGATTTTGGGATGGCGCATTAAACTGTCATGCTTAAAATATGATATTGTGTACAGACTAGGCAAAGAAAACAAACACCTGACACGTCAGCGAGAATTTTCTGCTCATCTATAAATGATGATTCATTGCAACAGTTGCATTCTTCACTATGTCATAAAGAAAAAACTCAAATGGTTCATTTTATTCAGTGTCTTAACCTATCATATTCGGTCGAGGACAACAAACAGCTAACTGCTGCATGCACGTTGTGTTTTGAAACAAAACTAAGGTTTTAAAATGTGCAGGGAGTTTAATACAAGCTATGCATCGATTGTAAAGACTGAAAATCAACTTTAAAGGACCCCTACCATCATCAACTCAAAACAAATACTTGTTAGTAATAGTTGATGAATGTTATACAGTGATTCTCTTTGGCATTTTCCTGTGGTGATATGAATGCTTGTACTGTTGTAAAGTGTTTCTGACAATTATTTGCACTATTTGGCATGCCAAAAGAGAGCAACAGTAGATAATCTGGTTGTCTTCGATTACAATGAGCTGCATGTGTCATCGAAACAGATTATCAGAAAGCCAGAAGAATCAATAGCAAGAATTTTATATGTGAATAGATTCCTGGAGGAATGAGAATTTTCTCTTTTACTGTGAATGTTTCATGGTTTTCAGTTTTATATCAGGGGCGGACCTAGAGGGGTGCTTATGGCGCTTGAGCACCCATAACATTTCTCAAGAAACTTGTCAATGATATCTCCAATATTAAAAGAATACCAACTAGCATAATCAATTGCAGGACTGTGATTATCATGTTCAAAAATAGTGTCACATCCACCCTCATACTATGGGTACACTGAATTTGTGACTCCTGCTTTTGCCTTGTTGCACAATCAATTCCCACTGGCAAGCTTCTTGATGAGCACTCATTATCAGGCTAAGGTGATTGGTTTACAACTCTCGCCCATTCTCTGCACCCATAAACAACCAACATAATTGGTTTGCTATGAAATTTTTAATTCTATGGGTGCTCCCACCAAATCCAAGCTCTCATAAATGGCCAACATGATTGGTTCAATGCTAAAATTTAAGTTTTATGGGTGCTCCCGCCAGTTCTCAACATTGGCAAATAAGAGCATTTGATTGGCTTTCTCCGTTTATGGGAGCTCAATTAAATTCAATACAACGCAGTAAGTTCAACCACAAGTTTTAATGGCGTCCCAAGCCCTGAGACAACTTCAGAAAATCTACCACTCACTTTTGTCAAATTTTCAAAACCGCGTTTTCAACTTTTTGTAAACAGAGTTTACCGACACTACTACAAAAACGACTATTACCTCAAAAGTATACTACCTACAGCCGTAAAACTTACACAGGTTGTTAAAAAGACATTAGTCTATGGAAGAGTTTAAGTGTTTCAAAAAGGCACTAGGCAAAGGTGGTCAACTAAGCCCTCAAATATCCCCAACAATTTTGTTACCATGGCAGACTAACCCAAGTAACAGACAATTTGCAATCAATCTTTGCTTTGTTTACATTTTGTTTAGGCCAATGTCTCTCAAAACACTGAAGCTGCAACCTTCAAATTTTCACACGATTAGACTGATAATATAGGTAAAGATTTATTACTTTATTTTAGCTAAAAACAAAGCAGAAACTCGACAGAAATCACGAGCGTGCCAAATTTTGACGATCGCGATTTCAACATTTGTTACAATCACGTTACCGACCTAAGTAAATGAATCACTCACTTTCTCAGCAAGTGTAAGGGCAACACTAACAAAACTTTCACACAATGTTACCAAGACCTAAACATGGTTTAAATTGTTTTAAAGGAGATAGCACGAGGTAAGATCAAGGGTCGTGAGTGAAAATTTTGTAAGAACCGCGGGTCGCTTGGCCGTAACTTTTAACCTCTGTTCGCATTGATATTTTGGTAGTTGTAGCCTAAAACAATTTGATATTTAAATGATAAGTATCTTACATCATCAGCTAGGTTTTGATGTATAGTTTATTCTTCAAAATTGAAGTTATTGATTAAATAAATGTGCACGTCGTTTTGTTATAAGGTAGATTTGCAGATTTCTTGAAGGAAGAAGGATTGGAATAGATTACCTTTCTCGCGTCCTATAATTTTGTATTTCTAGATCCATTTATCAATAATCAACAGATATTTCCAGAGATAAGAAAAATTTGTTATCTAAATCAGCCTAAGGGCGTGGTCGAAAGTTCCACAAGGGTGTAGCCCCAGGGCCCCTATTTTGAGCATTCATAAAAGTTTTCTCTGGATCCGCCCCTGCATATGGTGTACATTTACATGCTGGGAAGAATTTGGATAGGCATTCCATTGGAAGCTTAGAAGCATTCACCATTCTCACTCATGCAACTTTACCAACACTTTACTCAGGCACGTTTTCCAAAGGTTATCAGAATTGAGCGGTCAAACTGGTATGTATTTCAAAAAGTGACTGTCAAATTCAAAGGATGAAGTCGAGTCCATTTTTTCTAAGGTGAGGGCATTGGAGAAGGAACAGGGATAGCTAACTTTTACAAATACGTTTAGAGTGCCATGTATTGCAAAAGAGAATAAATTTACATTTATGACTATGTCATTGCAAGAGATCACAATGTTGACAAAGAGAACAGTGCTAAGCAAGATAGCATCCATAGTTTATCCGTTGGGATTTTCTAGTACCAGTTAGTTTAGAATTAATATTTTCCTCCAACAGATATAGGTAGCTGGCATTGATTAGGACAATAAAATTGTAGGTGATTAGGAGAGGGCTGTTAGGATGCGGTTCAGACATTTGGAAGAGTTGGACGATATGAAGTTGCAAGGTGTCTCAATCAAGAACAAGGGAGAAGAATTAACTCATTTACATTCATGTGTTGGTGGATGCCTCTCAGAAAGCGAAGGCTGCAGTAAAATATCTGAGGACTGTTAATAATGATCGTGAATTAGTAGTTATGTTTGATAAATGAAGCAGCACCATTGAAATTACATGCTTGCTTTGATGGCTGCAGTGAAAGCGAGTACAATAGCAAATACATTAGATATCATCATCATTATCATCATCATCATCATCATCATCATATGCCTAGGCACTCAGGCCCCTTGCTACCTCCACAACCCTGCACCACTTGG
>JANTCA010071946.1:2875-15408 GCA_024741275.1 Chironex yamaguchii
CTCAAACCGTGGTTTTATGTGTTATATTTAGTGTGTCAAATCAACTTGCATATTATCAAATAATTCGTGGTCGATACCCAAACCGTGGTTTTATGTGTTATATTTAGTGTGTCAAATCAACTTGCATATTATCAAATAGTTCGTGGTCGGTACTCAGACCGTGGTTTTATGTGTTATATTTAGTGTAATTACAGATAGACTGAATCAAGGTCTCACTTCTTCTACTGGCCAAATGAGAGGTAATCTTTGAATCGGATGTATTAAAGTTTATTTTCCCTGAAAGAAAGAAAAGAGGCGGAACGTTTGGAAATCAAATGTCCTCTGAAGGGCGTCTGTTGCTTGGGAACTGGGACTAAGATTCCAAACAAGATTTATAAAATAACCGTATAAAAAGATTGTTTTATAAATTGATTTTTATGGTAGAAAATTTTAGTATACGCCATGTAAGGCTTTGGTGAAATCGATGAAATTGTGGAAGATGTTCATGCTGTAGCTACGTGCTTTTTCCAATTAGAATCCTTAGATTTGAGATTTGTCCTACTGTACTATGTCCAAATCTAAAACGTGCTTGACTCTCACTTAATTGTTCCAATCTTCGGTGTTATTCTTTTTTTATTGTACTCAATAGTACTTTTGATTGGTGACTTTTTAAACTTATTTTGTAAGTCTATGCTATTGGTCTTTTTGGAATGGATATTAGTTTGGATTCTGTCCATTGAAAAGGCCATTCTCTACTTAAAACAATTTTGTTACAGAGATGATGTAGTATGCTTATAGTCCCTTTTTATCCATTTTTGATAAGCTCTGCTGGGATGTTACCTTCAACTGGTGACTTGTTTGTTTGGAGTTGCTTAACCGATGCATCAACCTCGGCTCTTATGGAATATGAAATCAGGGAAAAGAATAAAGGTATATGAGATGAAATGTTACAGACGGATATTAAAAATAACATGGCAAGAAAGAAAACCCAATGAGTATGTAATGGGTTTAATGAAGGAGCAGGTAGCACAAGATCAATATCAAGGAATGCATGTAGACAACATTGAGAAAAATGTTGTTATCAAAGGGAAGATCAAAGGAGTAAGAACTAGAGGAAGACCCCAGAGACAATGGCTGGATGATCTAAAGGAATGGTCGTGACTAAGAGATACACAAATGAAAGCAGCGACCATAAATAGAGAAGACTGGAGGGGCAGCATTGGTCAATGGGTGCAGCCATGGCCAAATAGCCAAAGACCAACAACAACAACAACATGTGAGGCAAAAATTCAACTTGATTCCATACAAATGCAACAAAACCGTATAGGTTGGTGGCCCTAATATAAGCGCTATCAAGAGTTGATATCTTTGAAATGCAAGGCAATCGCATTCTATCAATCAGTTGAATTTCTTAACTTAAATATGGTTTCTGAAAACTCTCTGTCGACAATTTCTTGTAGGCACTGAAAAATAATACCTGTTGCGAAACAAACCGAAATATCCAATTTGGTAACATATTGACGACCTCTGAATATGTAGATACTTAAAGAAAGCATCAAAGGGAAGCAAGTAATGGCCAAAGATATGTTTTCCAGTACATTATACATTCTTGTCAAATTTGCCTTGCCAAGCTGGAAACTTATTAGCTACTTAAACGTCGTTAATTTAGCACTAGAATATTAAAATGTAGAATTTCTATACCATAATACCGAAAGCGATGTCTATACCCATTTGCAAGAGTTAGTGCTTGTTTACATTACGATAAGAAATAGAGATGTCTTTTGTTATTTTGTGAAACTGAATATTGTGATCACAATTTTGCAATTACCTCTCTATCTATCTATTTGCATTCTTTTAGCGTTTCCCTCCATTCTTAATTTACAAGAATAAGTAATCCGTTTTTCGATAGAAAGTTTTAGATATGCAATATACTATGGTTAAAGACAGGAGGAAAGTTTTATTTCCAACATTGACAGCTTTAAATGGAAAATTTTGGTTCGTCACCCTGGAAAACCTCGCGTTAATATTATAAATAGCAGCATCTCAAAACATTATTGTTGATCATGGTTTCAGAGTAACAATTTCATACACATTTTCAGTAAGTGAAAAAAATCTAATTTGGTGCTGCCATTTTGGGACTCAGCGTACATTACTAAGGCTGATCACATTTATTCTACATCCTTTTATGGTCCCATTGAATGTACAATCGCAAATTGCAATAACAATAATTTGATATCTTGATAAAACGAACATATAGGCGGTGAAACGCAAAATAAAGTGAAATGAATCTATAACGAGAAAATTATCTAACGACAGAATCCACAAGCTAAACATTATGAAACGCCAGTTTTTAAGAACTATTAACCATTTACTAGTGGTGTCTTTAATTCATTTTTGGTCTTTAAAACGAATAAAAAACTCTGATCCATCTGTTTTGCTATTTTCATGAGTGTAAAAGCTCAGAAACATTAAACACTTCGTTTAATCTCAGCTTAATTACGAGGATACTAATCACCTCTCCCTAACGAAGCATGATAACATTGCCAACCTTTATGTCACTAATCATGAAATGTATTTCAGGATGATAACATGTAAACAGATAAATGTATAAACTAACGATGACAACTCAATACGTATTATGTAGTAATGAAATGAACTTGCAAGGAATTCCAGTCAAAAGTCTGACAAGTATATTAAACTTATTTTCGCTCTAAAGACCAGTAAAAAGACCGCGTTGTGCACAGGAACCAACTCGATCTAAACCAAATAATATGTGAAATTAAGACAAAAAAGAACTTTGAAATTACGAAGATTAGTTCCAAAGCATAAAAATACTAATTCGGCAAGGAAACGTGACGTAAAGCGTTGAACCCACAAGAAAGCCCAATATACGACAGCATTAACTGTAGGCAAAAGGTATAGAAAATATTGCTTACTATTTCCGTGTTACTATTTCCTTGGACTGTACATATAACAGTACAAGTTACCCTCACTAGAACGAGACCACTCTTTCAAAATAATCTTGTACTATGAAGCACACAAGTATGATACAAGCTCAACAAGGTTACCTTGGCAGTCGAGAAGTAAAACAAAGCAGCTTCGTTTAATGTGTCTTTAAATTTGTTAAGCACTACAATCCTGGCTTACTGTCTTGTAGCTGTACTCCTAGTGATCGCTGTCTTTTCCACGACATCCAAGGGAAGAGACAAATTGAAAGCTTACCATGGACAAGCTGGCTTACATGAGACCAAGCGCAAAGATAACCTCACACTTACTATTGCAGCTGCAACAAACGGCGCATGCCGTAGGTATCGTAAAATCCTCAGGGGGAAACATAACATCTTTTATTGATGTTATTCTATTAGCCGATGAAAAAATTTTGTTTTTCACTTCGGATTAACTTTGGGCTCGTGAGCACTGCAGTAAAATTGAATTAGTATTATACCCTTATCCGTGTTTTCTACAGGTGTAATTCGGATACAAAGGAATGAAAACTATTTGCTGGATATCCTACCAGAGACCATAAAAATTCTATTAAAAGTTATTCATTTTCATTGCCGAAATTTTTCATCACAGATGCTTCAAAAAGCGAGTCATGCCCTAAGCATTTAAGTTAATGTACGAGTACTGCATAATGTGCTCTACTTCTAGCCTTTAAGTGTTTACTTACTTCACTTTTATTGAACCAAATTTAAACATGCTTTGAAAGTCACAGTGTCAATCGGTGTGCACAATCCCTAAATGAATAGTGTGGCAAATCGGCCGTGCGTAAATTTTGTCTTTGCTAGTAGTGACTTGCATTATACCTGTTCTGACAACGAAGGTTCACAGAAAGAAGCGGGAATCTAATTGTGTGGATTAGGGAGTAAAGTAACCTGTGTCCATAGGTAAAGAGGGTACATTTAATTTAAAAGTAAAATTTACTATTGATTTTGGCCAGGTTTTCCTTCAATACAAGATCCTTGACAGTTTGTAAGGTATATTGCATTCCTATCTCCTTTGTTGTCGCTCAAAACACGTTTGAATGTCATTTAGGCCCCCGCTAACAGGTAGGACCGTGCTAAAAGAACAATTATTTTTGATATTTCTGTACCGACAATCATTTCAATCACTCTTTAATATAAGTAATAAACGTATCATGTCCATGAAAATACGCCCAACTTTCAGTCCCAAGGTATATGTTTCAAAATGTAAATCATCAGAACAATCAGAAAGTTCATTATAAACGATACTTTGACTGCAGTTCCCTCTCTAAATGTCATACTTGTACATTTTGACTTTTCCTATGGAGCCTCTGCTCTAGAATTACAGTGAGTGAAAAGAGCTGACAAGCACAAGGCAAGCGCAGATATTGTACGCATCATCCCAACCAAAAATTGTCTTCGGCATATTCATTTTGCATGTTACTAAAATAGCCACTTCGCAAGGTACAAAATACTTAAGAAGAATGAATGTAAATGAAGTATAAAGTTGTAAATTTATGGCCTATTGAAGAAGAGAAAGATCCCTCGACGAATTCTCAACCTACAAGCTCTTCGTCATGAGACAAAATGAAGATAAACCAAAACGTGCATTAGCATGGGAAATTTGCACGCTACATACGGCTATCTATGCTCAAAACGATGCTTCCTTTCAGCACCTGGCTCTACAACCAGCCACCCATGTTTTGTTACTGCTTGTTGTGAAAACTCCTCGACTCTTTGTTTATTACCTTGGAACTTTCTCTTATCAGTGCTCGTTTTAACTTGACTATTGAGGAATTCTGTTTAGTGTCGTTCCGTCAAACTGGCTCATAAATACACGAATGAACGTACACGAAACAAACGTGGACGCATACTAGGCAGCAAACTCTTAAATTAGGCGTCATGTGCGTTAAAAGATTTAGTATTTTTGCTCTCTTTTCTATAAACTACACTTTTTGAATTAAAAAACTATTGTTTAACTGGAACAGACCGCTATCATCTCTAGCCGGCAGACATTTAGGACATTGTTCAATACTTGGTTTCTTAACCACCTCTTCTTTATGTAACGTCCCCCCTAAAGTCTATCTTTTAGTATTAGCATATTAAAATCACTGAGGCACCATCGCCAACGTGACACAGTAACTGTGGTGCTTTCACCTGCAATTTCTCACTAGCCCCAATCAACACACCTGCAAATGATTAACAGGAGAGCGTGTGAATGAAACCAGACATAGGTATCGCCATCAATGAGCATCGGAAATTATTCGTTTATTAGATTGACAAAGCTACACTCCACCATAACCTCACAGACGGGCGATACCCAACCAGTGACTCCTTTGGTCTCATTGCGATGAGGTTTTCTTGAGCTCACTTTAAAATTAAGTCTAGTTTGTTGTCATACATTGAGGAGAACTCTTGGTTAACCAATCTTATTTTCATTCACATGCCTTGTCAGTTTGATGGACCAGGCCATTAACACGTGCACTTGCAAAACAATCATGATAACAATGTCAATATCATTCACATGCCAATTTCGCAGTTTGAGAAAAAGGGAGTTCTGAGTTGCTTGATTGAGGTTAATTTTACACAGGACAATCTGACAATAAGCGGCAATAAGCGGCAATGAGCTAGATAAGCGACCAATGTGCATCAGAAGTAATTACGCCTAACAAGATAAACTATTATGTTTAAGGAAATTCTGTTTCTCAGTGTTCAAAATCTGGAATTATTCCGTGTGTCAGAACATATGGTTATCAAACAGCAATAAGTGATTTGCAAGACTTCCAAATGGCGGAAGAATTCACGTACGAACACTGTAAATCGGATATTCACCGACTGTATAAAAATCTTTAGCACCTGCGCTTAGAATCAAAATAATAATCTACTCAGGAAAACGAGTTTGAATTGCACGAATGGGTCAATTAACTGTGCTACATATTGTATGTATTGCAGTACATACCTATAACGAGTTATTCATAATAATGAAAATAAAAACATATTAAAAGAATTATAATAAATAGGCCCTTCCTTGGTTAATCCAGGACGTAATTGTCATAAGGAACAACAGTGGAGATTTCCTTAATAACAACAAAATTGGCCTAGGGTCAGGAAATGAATGGACAAAGAGCAAGTCATACCCAATTCCGACTTCCGATGATCTGTATTTTTCACTGTGGCCTTGACTGGACGCAGCTCATGCCTACTTTTGAGCTAACTGTCATACAGTCAGCGATGTTGACGAGACAAAAATTAATGCCTCCCGTAACAACTAGAAGCAATCGGTCCAAACCTTCGCACTACCAGCTCGAGAATACATGGTTACAACAATATGGCTATGTGATTTTTGATGGATGATTTGTTTTCGTTCAGTTAATATGGGAAAATAGAATATTGAATCAAATGACATCAAACGAACTCATGATATCTAGTACCAGTTTCCGCTTTTGCCGTTTCATTGCTATGATATACCAATCCGCCAAGCAACACCTGCCTGCGAATCCAATGACATCTCTATATTAACAGCGTCGATACTACTCCACCATAGTAACGCATTTATACTGTGGGCTTCTCTGTTAAAATAGAGTCAGAACTGTATTTCTTTAGAGAAAGTGAACCAAGTTTTTAGTTTCAGTGAATTCACAACAAAAACAATTATTCTTATTCTTTATGTTCTGACTTATTGCTTTAATATCATGAAAAGCTGCTTCTAAAGCTTCAGAAATGAGATTTATCAGCCTCACTTACAGTCAAATGAATACGGTTATACATCCCGTCTAGTCCTTCAGGTTTCTACTTTTCTTCCTTGGAGTACATTATGATGGAGTTTAGGCAAAATAGGCTTAGTTCAACAACAGAAAAGGCAGACAAGTTGTAAGGTTGGTATTCTAGGGTACGTGTACGGCAGCAAAATATGCAACATCTAAAGATCGCAATTTGCAATCAGTAATTATATATATTGGATAATTCCGCTATCACAATTTGTTACCTGTGTTATACAAATAGTCCATTACTACAACTGAGAAGCGGAATAATGTGTCCTTTGAATTATGGTATTGTTTGGAACTTACTTGAATCTTTCCAAGGAAAGGACTCACGTTCACTCTACACTTAAGTTAGCATTCTGTAATGTTAGAAATGAATTGCCATCAAAAACAAAGCTAGCGAAAATAGATAAATCTGTAATTAACATTTCTCTATATAGCAGTCAGAGTCGGATTATTAATAAGATTGACGGAAACATGAATGCATTAAAATAATGTACTCTAGAACAATCATTAAAGTAAAACGAGGGTATGCATACATGCAGTAGCACGGTGCTCTAGCTCTCACTGCAAACGGTCGTCAATTGAGCTTTATTGAACCACTGATTCAATCTCGACACATAGCTTCCTTTAGCAAACGCAAGGATGAGCAATCCCGGTGCAAAGAGAGGCGTCATACGTCCTTTAAACGTCCAGCACGCTAAATAATGCCATCTTTATAACACAGGGCAAGAAAAAGCGAATGACTGGAGGTAACCTGACTGTAACCAGACGTGTTCGTACCATTTGTCGTCACATAAACAGTGAATTAGATCCAATCTACAGTAACAAGGGCTAAGACGACTTAACTAGTTACCAGTTCAATTACAATGAGATGACGTCAATACACTACAACAAGTAAATCCGAAAGAGAGACAATGCCCATTGTATTAAAGTGTAACTTTCATCAGTGATATGGAAAAATTGTTTTGGAGAGAATAACTCTTAATGAATTAAGGTAGCCAAAAACGTCATATCCAAACTAAGAACTTGGCAAATAAATAATTTTGAGGCAGCTTAAGATACAAATTTTTACTATGAAAAAAAATTTCCAGCAAAACATAATTAAAATACAGCCGAAACAAGGTAGTGGAGCCGAACGAAGGGAAAGAATGTGAATCGGAAAGGAAATATGCTGACTTAAAAAAGATAATCGACGATGTAGGGTGGTTTCGGCGGGAAAATTAATACTATGACTACAGAACAAGCAATCAAGGACAGCGCATCAAGCAATTCGCGAGTAGCACTTGCTTACACTTAAACCACCACGCTATACAAAAGGCATACATATCATATGTCCCTATGAATAAAATAAGAGAAACTGCACTGATGGAAGGTATAATTATATCACAGCCGAGCAAGCTACCACACTAAACCTAAGACTTAAGGTATCATAATTTTCAGGGAACTCTCACGACACCTCGAAATATGTCAAACAAAACGACAATGGCGGCCAATAGTGTGCTCCATTAATTTGTCATTATAATAATTTACTCCATGTATATCAAGTACATGGAACTTCTATATCCCTGTTTCCTTGCTAGAATATGGAGTTACTATAATGCATACAGAATCCTGTCCTTATCACAACCAGTGGTCACTTCAGACGCGTGTTACGCTTCGGATGAATCAGCTCAATCGGTTCATTTCGAGACATAAATAGTGGCAAAAGAAAACTATATAATCTGGCTATAACATTTGGTAATTCTGTGTCTCGTAGAAAAAGTGATATGGTTCCAGCGACAGATTTATACGTAAATCTCTTAGTGATAGATCTTTAAAAACCTCTCCTGCAGAGATAATCAAATTGATTACAACGGTTCATGAGGATTTTATAAATTGCATTAGGAACATCCTAACTATTATGTGACCACTGCTGCCAAGTAAGGGGGTAGCTCCTAAAGCAATATCGAAAGACATGTCGAACGAGGGTAAACAAGAAAGTTCCTAATAGCACATGACAACTCTGAAATCAAACCAACGGTGTGTACGTGTTTCTGTTAAGTTTATTTTCATGACAAAATAGGGTTGTTCAAGATGATCTTGATAACATGATGGCATGACAGAATACGATAAAACGTAGCTGTGTCGGAGGCTAATGTACATCAGAAACCAGCACAGGCCAACAGAATCGATGCTCGACGAAGAAACTTCCAGATAAACAAAGGTGCTTCTTTGTAGCACCTATAAACTACTAAGTTCCATTATTGTGCATTCTACGATGTCTTAAAAATGAGGCGATATAAAATTCTGAGTTTAGAAATTGTTATTGTAATTACAGCATCCGTGTCCTCAAGTCCAGTAACTTATGAATTAGATACCTACAAACATGAGAAATCACAGTTTCCGTTTACTGGTTTTTACCTTCCGAACTAAAGGCCTATGTTAAGGAACGGCCCCCAAAAAGGATTGAGGCGTAGGAACAAAGAGAATTAGCAACCATGGAAATAAACTTAAAGATGAGCATCAGATAACGACAGTTACCACAAAAAGGAGAGGCATAGTTCATTGCTAACTTGCTCTCTGTTAAAACGCAAAATTAAAATAGAAGTTTAATTTGGAAGACAAACAAATATTTGTGTTGGTAATAAGTGAGATCATCCTTGTAGCTTTGTGAAAATTTGCAGTAGCTTGTCCTCTTCTAAATTAATCCAGTTTTACACATGAATCAGGTAACATAACAACTTACACTTACCATCGTTAATAGCATTTAAGAACAATTTCAGTAAATGAAATTTTTTCAAGGTCCACTACTTTCAATTACACCCAATTCTGCAATAAGAAAATATTATTTCTTGCTTTTCTACAGCTTAAAAATCGAAAATGTTACTTGAAAACCATATTCTGATATTGTTGCAATGCGACACTGGGGCGAATAAATCGGATTCTAGTTGTCCCTTAGCAACTTTAGTTTCTCTTATGAGTGACATAGATGCACGACTGTCATAAGGCATCACTGGAGGGCTGTTGAAATCCTCCGAGACGATCTTCATCTTATGAATGCAGAGTGAACACTTTACTTTAAAGTAAATTGTCTGATAAATCAATCCTATACACATTATTTCGTTGTTAACAAGGTGACGCGCTATTGCTATGTTTCAGCTTGTCTAAACCTGATCTTGTCGCTGCTGTCAGCTGTCATTAACATTGACCGTGATAGTAACATCTTTACGGTTTCTTGCGACAATGAACACGACGGAGGTCTTGCTAAAAATGTCCCCATATTCATGCTTCGGAGTTGACATGTGCAATTGCATTTTAACATGAACGCTTGTCATGCAACCTGATGTAGAAGGAAAAAAAGAAATCATACCATTTAGCAAAAGTACGCATATTCAACAAATTTCTCAATGAGAACGTTTTTGCCGCATTTTAATTTACAAAAAGACCCTAACAGACTACAAACCCAACAATAGATATCAGCCTCAACTGAAAGGAGATAAGTTCATAATGGCACATAAGACAGGCACTAAGAAGTTTTCAGATTCTAACTCGTGCGCAAAACTACTGGAAAGTTATTTTGACCATATCCGGCTTCTGCATTGTCCTTTTTTGCACTCCGCCTCACAGTTTAAGTCCTTTGAGTCTGGGAAACAGCACTTTTCGAGATAAAACACAATAATGGAGTTGGCGTCAAAAATACAAAGTTCTTCTTCATATTTGTTGATTTTTGCTTAAATAGTGATATAAACTTCCCCACATGACAAAGATGGGAACTTGGCGATCGCAAGGGTTATGTAAGGAAAAATAAAATGTAACTTCATAAGGAATGGAGACTAAAAATACAAACAACTGTACTACTTACACATTGCACCTGGCTACTTTCCACCAATTACAAAATGCGGATCCTCCTCTTCTGCACTTTCAGATTCCTCAGATTCTTCATTTGAATTACCCTTGCTAATGTTGTCACTGCCTAAATAAAGGTACAAATCAAGATGACTGGTTTACGGGAGGCAATTTGATGACTGTTCCCCTTAATTTATACGGTACTCACGTGCGTCGATGAACAAAAGACTTCATTGCCACAGATAAATGTGCTATAAAGAGATTGCCAGAGCGCCTATTTTGAGGTCTAAATTAAACGAGTCTTACTTTGTTATAGGCTTTCTTAGTCTGGAAATGCATTGATTCCATTTCAAAGTTTTGGCATTTTCTATCTCTTCCGCCTAAAGTCAAAATTTCAACAACAATGGAATTATCAAAGAAGAAAATTCCGATGTATTAACGGAGTATTCCTATTTTCTTTGTGTGACGTCATTAACTCGCTAGAAAAAAATAACGCAAAACAACCGCTTACTTACATAATCATCCACATCTTTATCGACACTAAACTTATTCCACAACTCTTAAGCTGGTGACATTTCTCTGCCAAGTAATATGGTTTGTCGGCTTGCCCACATATCTTTTATATACAATTTCAATTTGCACACAACAAAACAGACCAGTAAACTTAAAAATATTTTCAAAGCATTAAAAGCATTTTTTTGGCTTTTCTCTGTTGTTTTTACAGCAAGTTTTTCAGTTTGCATAGCCAACAAAAATGCCTACAACAAGAAGATCAGTAACCATTGACAACGTTGTAATTATTCACTTCATTGGAAATCAAATTATCGCAAACAGTAATACCTAAACAAAACAACTGGCCGAGCCACAAGGCTTACAACCTCATCCCCACTCCTCGCATAATATTAAAACCACATGCTACATTAGCAGTTTAATGTTAAAAAGGCATTTATCATATGCACGTGTGATAGATGCATTCAAGCAACAACAGGGACTGAATGTGACACGAGTGATAATAATAAATACACTCTAAATTTTGTAACGTGAACATACACCTATAAAGAAAAGTAATGATCTCCCAATAACAGAATTAAATAATCAGTTCTAAAAAATATAAACAAAAACAAAAACACGTGTAACAAGTATCATAAATATCTACAATATAGACTAAGGCATCAGTTTGTTTGTTTTGTTTTGGTACCACGTCATTGCAGCATGCAACATGCAGTCTCTCTCATTTTACAATCAGCTACAAGATAAACAAGAATCACTTTGTAAATTTACGACATTGCTACAACCATACTTCAAAGCTTTTTCCGTTTTAGACTTTTTAGAGTATGAATTGTCAGAAAGGACAATACTGATATTTGGGAACCTTTTTATAAAAGTATATGGATCAAAACTTGCCAATCATAAACAAGAAAGAATAAGGACAAACAGAAAAAGAAAAACAAGAATTATAGGAAACATTCAAAAGAAAAAACGAACTCTTTCTGCCTACAGAGTCCCGGTATTCTGGTTTCATCATAACTCCAATACAATTATATGAAAGGGCGACCTAGCTATGCCAATTATTTGAAAATTTTCCTCTTTATAGATTTTGGTGCATGGTGTGTGAATTTTCTTGTATATGTTTGACTATGACAGAATCGCAATTAGTGTTTTTGCACGCGAGAGATGGCTGTTCTCTAGGAGGAATTGATGCTTAGCATATACTGGCTAGAAAATATTGCTTGATCCTGTCACCGAATCTTTGAGAAGTGCCACCTACATACTGAGCTTCACATCGGCACAAAAAATTCATATGCTACCACGCTGTGTGCTAGGTAATATTCACCTTTGTACCACAGTGGCTGGCGCACAGTGGCTGGAACATGTTGTTTGATCCTGTCACCCAATCTTTGAGAAGTGCGACCTACATACCGAGATTCACATCGGCACAAAAATTCATATACTACTAAGCTTTTTTGTGTGGTAGGTACACAATCCTTGTGAATGGATGGCA
>JANTCA010071968.1:0-15407 GCA_024741275.1 Chironex yamaguchii
TGTTTCATACTCTGAGGAGTGTCAGATGAAAAAAGCTTTTAAGTATGATTTTAGCGCAATGTCGCAAATTTTCAAGGCAATTCTAGTTCTATAAATTGCCACTTTGATTGCCTGTTAGGAAACACAAAATGTGGCATTTAAGTCCAACTGTCTAATCAATTCCCTTGCCTTTCTTGACAAAATAGTTGTATGCTCTTTGTCTTTTTTAATAAATAAATTTTCAAAATCGCATGTACCAATGTAAGAAAAAACAGAAACTGAAACAACTTTGTTTTGTACACAATAACAGAGACTTTGTAACAGTCAATTATATGGACGAGGTATGACTGAGTTGTGTGTATCTTTTAATTCCTAAACGACATGGTGCTATTGTGGAACCAACCCAACCAATTTTGCAAGCAAATTTAATACGACACTTACTTTTCTGTTGGGGTCTCTGCCGAGACTACTATATCCAGATGTATGGCTGACTCTTAGAATGTCTGTGTCATTTGTTTCTCTAAAAAATCTCTCTGGTGGTGCAGTTTGGACAACATCTGGATAATAATTGTCTTCAGGTGGTACTTTTCTTGTTCGTTGTTGAGACGAGGTTGTTGGTGTTGCATAACGAGGTGTAGAAGTTCCTAAAAATGAGAAGGTACAGGTAACTTTGGTAAACAATCTAATTGTCCAGTGTAATTGGAACGTGCCCAAGACACACAGCTCTAGATTTTAATGCTGCTGTTTTCTGTTAAAGAGATGTTTTCTTTCTCAAACCAAATTAACACTAACCATTATAAGCATTGCCCTAACTTGTCTTCTCAACAATAGCAATGACTATGACAATGGCAGTGACAAAAATAATAGCAATAGCAATAATGATAGCAATAACAAGAACAATAGCAACAACAAGAACAAGAACAATAGTAACAACAATAACAACGGCAATTATGCTTACAATAAAAGCAATGATAATAATAACTTTGAATGTCATTGCCATATATTTCAATTTCTTTCAGAATACAAAATATCTTTCTCATATAATCACTTTTATATTTCCACACTGTATTCTCTATGCAATATAGGAACAGTGGGAATAATGATGGAAGTTTAAAAATACAACAATAGTAGCATTAACGATAAAAACAATGAAAAAAGTTATAATAATAAGGGATACAGAAAGAGAAAAATTTTCAATAAGAGTTTACCAATATCTGATCAGCCCAGTTTGTACTTCTTCCGATAAATGTACATTATGCTAATCTGACAGCTAACTCTGACCACTTCTTAATCAGATAATTGTAATCTAAGTTAAGGCCGTTTATAAATTTGGTAAATTTGGTAAACTTTTCTTTGATATAAAGCAGAGCATAGACAATTCAACTAAACAACTTTAATGGCATATAGACAGGAGCTTTACCATGACACAAATCATATGCCATTTACAAGCTACATTTTGTGAGACACTTCTCCCATCCTCAGGCTACTAGAAATGATCTGGTACAGCCATTTTATTCTTCCTCAGTCCTGATATCCATGATGACAGGTATCAAGATGTCCTGAGAATTGGTGCCATAGCTAAGTTGTGTTTGTTTTGTTTCTTTTACTAGAGCTGGAAGCCAACAGCATACCTTACAGTCTTCCAGAAATATGGCTTCCCGCTCTAGTAAAAGAAAAAAGCAAGGAGCAGTGGTAAAATCTGATGGTCTAGTGGTTTAAAATTTAAGGAGATTGAAGAAGGAGGGTAAAAATACATTGGAATCATAGAGTTTATAAAATCAAGAATACAGAGAAGAAAAAAGGCTTCAAGAAAGAATACTTGCATAGCACAAAAGCTATAAAAAAGTAGAGTTAATGGAAGGAATAAAATCATGGCAATGAACACATAGGCAGTGTCCTTAATTAGATACCGAGCAAGTATCATTACTGGAATGTTGCTGAGCATCCTGAGATGGACCAGAAAACCTGAAAAATCATGACTTTGAATATGCAACTTATTCCTAACATATGGATCCATTCAACATAATGCAAAGTAAAGGTGGTAGTTTTGTTTGTTCTCATTATTATGTTGTAGTTCGTGTCTCATTTGCATCAGTAGTCATGTTGTGGGGACCCAAATCCATATGTATTTTGCACCCCACAGTAGTATTTAATAGGTGTTTACGTCTATTGATCATAGCACATAAGACAATGGATATTTGCATGGTCTGGCTGCTGTCCTGTGCTGTTAAATAGTATTTAGTATATTTCACTATGTTTTCTATTGCAGAGTTGCCAGACAGTCATATTTTGTGTAGAAATAACTCCTGTATTTACGTTAGAGTTACATTTGGTGCTAACTACCATAGTATGTTGATTTACAGTTCGGTTTAAGACATTAATTGATAATGGTGTGTTCGCGTTGCTTGGTTTTATGAATTCAGTTGTTGCTGTTGCTCGTATTTGTTGTTGTTGCTCATTAGCTTTGGCGTGGTCATGCATAGAATGTTTATGTAACATTGTATGATGAACAAATTCTTGTATTAAGCTAAAAAGGAGTTTATTAATTCTCGTCATCGCTTCCACAACATGATTTCGATGATCTGCTGTCCTTTGGAAATAGTCCTAACCACGCTGATTAGGTAGAGGGTTCATAAGTTGCAAGAGCTGTTTTGTTACTAAAGAGTATTGGTTGGCATGTAAGAAGCTATGATGAACCACTACTCATCACAGCTAAAGGTATCAACACTATACCAGTTTGTCAAGATTCAATGAAACCAAAAGAGAATAAAAAAATCAAGGAAAAATAAAGGATAACAACTTGGAAGAACAAAACAATTCATGGTCAATTTATTAGAGAAATGAATAAAGTAGGCAAGGTTAACACCTGGCTGTAGAAAAGTGACTTGAAAGGCTATACTGAAGTATTGATTTGCAGTGCACAGGAACAAGCTCTCAGAACAAACTACACTAAATTCAACATAGATAAAACTATTAAATCCCTTTTGTGTAGAATGTGTGACAAGGAAAATGAAACAGTTACGCATTTAGTAATTGAATGCACTATGTCTCACAGTGAATACAAGTGGAGGCATGATAATGTTGCCAAGTATGTACTTTGGATTCTCTGTTAAACATATCAACTAGACAGAGCCAAAAAATGCTATGATCACAAGCTATATGGGATCATTGAGAATAATAAATCAGATTTGTGAGATGTTATGATTAAGTGTGACAAAGAGACTGAGGCCAGCTGACTAGGCATCATTGTAGTAGTTAAGCAAGGAAGGGAGGTTAACGTCATGGGTCTTGGTATACTTGGAAATGTCAGAGTTTGCAAGGAAGAGCTAGAAAAGATTAATAAGTACAAACCATTGAAGGATGAGGTCACATATTTGTGTTAATATTTTTTTAACATTTTAAAGTCGATGTGTGTTTCCAGTTCACCTAAAAGTTGTGAGTTCAATTCCATTAGAATTAACTAACTACTCCAAAAACAATGTTGGTAAAATGAAACAGAAATTTAATATTGACAGAGCTATCAGAAAAAACAAGCAAAACAAGAGACTGGAAGGGATAACAAAATGACAACAAAAATAGGAGCCAACTATTGATTTAATGGTCATAACATATTATGATGCAATCATACACTCTTCACTAAAACATAACTTTAAATGTGGAAAACCTTTGAAAATTGATAAAAAATTTCCTTTGTTTTAAGTAAGATAAATCAACATGATATTTTAACTTCTCTTACCAGAAAGTGATCATGAAAAGTTTGCTCTGGTCTTGATAATTGATGCAAAACAATGGTTTGCTTTAAAGGGGATTATTACAAACCAGTGTTTTACAAATGAATTTAAAAAAAACATGTTTAGTTTATGAAAAAAAATCAAAATCAAAGAGACATTCCACATCACGTGGGAGAAACCTGATCTCAATAAACAGCTCTTCCATGTTAATTTGTCACTTTCTCTGTAACAGATCCGTTGCCAGTTTTTCTGTCTTGTTTTGTGTCTTTTTCAACTTTGTGCATTGTTAAATTACTGCTTATTACTGTCCTGGATTACTATATTCCCTTTAGGTATTTTGTTTCTTGTCCTATTGTCTAAACACATGTTCTTCTTTTGTGTTATTGTAATATACCACTAATATTTAAACTCATAATTGTAATGTTGCTGTTAATCTGTAACTGATGATGGATAAAGTAAATCCAAAACATGTCTTACAAACTTAAAAAATAGTCATGTTTAATAAAAGTCTAACAAATCTTATGAAAAAACCAATACAGACAGATTATTATAAACCATGAATTTTAAAACAATACAGTATACCTTCAGACTTAATTTCACTCTTTTGATAGACATAGTCTGTGATGAAGTCTTGAGGAACAACAAGATTCAAACTCCTTAACAGGTCTGCATCAAGGCATGAACCCAATTGTGATGGTACTGAAAAAGAAACATAGAAAACAGTGTTACAACTATTTGAAAACTAGGCATTAGGCTTTGACAAAAAATGTCTACTTTTTTACAAGGTCAAAGTTTATATAGTTTCTAATGTTCTACCAATTATATGCTACGAAATATAATTGCAAGGGGTTTTCTATGATGTACTGTAGCTTGATTACACACAGAAGCAAAGCAAAGACAATGACAATGTCATGCCTAAAAACACTTATACACTCAGCCTTATATACTTTGCTCATCCACACTCTCATTCAAGGGGAACAAAATTATGAACAAGGTGGCAGTTATGCCAACAAAATATGAAAATAACTAATTGCATTAAAAATTCTGTTGGCAAAGGCATTGTGAAAGTTTTTATTTACTTGAAGTGGGTAAGCTTGATTGTTAACAAGCATGTCACTTGCTACAGAGTAACTAGTCTGTGTTTATTAGAAGAATGGTCTTATAGTATATACCATGCCACCTGTTAGACACCTAGTAAGTTACAGTGTGCAGGTGAATCCCAAAAATCATTAGCTCAGTCTCTGTTGGGCCATACTCTTCCCTATAAATGACACTATCCATAACAGTGCTCCTTAGTTTGGCAAGCCATGTAGAAGGTCTAAAAACAAATGACACAATTTCGACTCTTGAGCCTCAGTTTTTCACTGAAAGTGTCTCGTTTCAAACTAATTGGAGGGTTCTAAAACAACGTGCATCTATACTTCAAAGGAATAGTAAGAGAGCTAAAGTATCACCTGGAGGAAGTCCAAGATTTTCATAGCCAGGGTATTCCTCAGCTGCACTGTAAGTCTTTTCTTGTTCTAATTGTCTTGCAACTTCTCTTGCATTTAGAAGGTGACTTTCCAGTTTTTCAATCAGTTCCATATCCCTCTCCCACTTTGCTTGTATCTGTAATTACAGTACATTAGTCAGAATATGGTTTCAGAAACCAAGATAAAGAGTTTTGCAAGCTTCATTTGTAATTCAAAATTGTAATTCGACTAATTGCATGCTAACAACAAATAGGTTAACTATAAATCACTTTCACTGAAAGTTTCAGGGGCGTATTACAACCAAACATAAATTGGTATAGAAATATTACCTTGTGCAATATCTCTGCGTAATGGTCATGATAAGAAGAATGTCCGCTTCGTGACTGCGCCAGATATTTCACTGTGTCTTGTGATACAGCGTCTTTACAAAACAAATCACGGAACGTACAAGCAAATATATGTGAGATATCTTGGGACTTTTCAGACGTCGGTCTTTGAACATACATCACCGGTTCTTCACCGAGAACTTGATGATCAGACGAAGAAACTTCATCTACAGACTCCATGGTGCCACTCATAAATACTTGACCTACCGGTGTGCCAACACTACAACTCTGACCTGTTTGAACTCCCTATTTTAGCTTGGTCCAACGAGCATCCTACACTTGCTCGCAGCTTATTTACACTTAAGAAGGCTGCATAACATAAGATCTACTATAAGATCATACGAGGATGAGTCCAAGAAATAGCAAAAAACACGAAATAGCAACACATAAATTCCACACCTATAAAACTTCATAAAAGTTCATAGCGCTGTTTTATGATTCAGTGCGGAACAAACTCAATCTGTCACGCCGGGAATTTGTCAGATGTAACTTGCTATTCTGTGTCGTCTCTGTGAATCCATTTGAAAGACCTTGGTAGTACTACAAACCTTACGACTATTATTAAGCCATTTTGGACAACAATTGACATTTAAAGCACATAGTTACTGCTGGTTGTTAAGGTCTGCCTCCTTTTGAACAGGAGATTAGAAATACGGAAAATGAAAATGGAAAAGAATCAAAGCGCACCTATGGCGAACTCACGGTCAAGTACTGCTCTTATGATACGACATTTGCTGTAACCTTGCTTTTGTAACTTCTGTTAGTATAAAGTAAACATTTTTTATCAAAGATTTACTATATGCCTAGGTTCCTGAGCAACACAGACCTAAAAGTTACATTCTTGTCCTCATGTAACATTTCTAATACGAAATATGAGCGTGGCCCCTGTAACTATATTGGGTTAAACACAATCTGAAATTTGTCCCCCCGCCAACGAAAAACCCCATCAGCCGCCACTGTCATTGATCCTGACTGGTTCTTCTAATGATGACATGACATACTCCTCTCCATTAATGCCAATTGGTTCTCCTCGTGATGGGATGATGGGCTGCACTCGCAAAACAATCGAATTTCCACTCAATCAAAAGCATTGTGGTAAAATTGTAGCATCACTGACAAGTTCACACTCAACCGATTTGGATAACTCTCTTTATTCCTTTTACAAAAGAATTAACCGTGAGTTAAAAAGGAAAAATGGATCTTCAAACCCAGAAGCATAATTTTCGCAGGTCGTGTAATCTGAACAATGAAAATGTAGGCAATAAAGAATGTTGTGTAGACATATCTAGATAGAGAAAAATGGCGTGATGAGATCGAGCGAATCGTCAATAGCCTGATGCGACACACCTAACAGCAGACTTGTCGATCTTTGGGATTTTGAAACCTGGACACTTACAGATTTTTGCGAAAAAAAGTTTGGACAGTCAAACTAAACCTGAAAGATTCGGTTGAGGCAAGAAAATTAAGTCTATAATAAAAACTGAACGGTATTGTTTAAATCAATGTTTTAACTTTGATGTAATATGTGCCCTTCAATCCTAGTTGAGCCTGTTCTTCAAAGTCACTGATTTTAGCCTCTGTCCAAGCTTTTTAATTCAATATCAGAATCTTCTAATGCTTTAAATAATTCATTATCAAGCCTCCTGAAATAGACCAGAGAACAAATCTGCTTAATGGTGAGTAAAATACATTATTCCAGTTGTTCTCAATCCTTTTGGGAACATCAATCCATCTTGCATTTGCAAATAGCTCATCTGTCAACAGAACATTCTACTGCAAATATATTAGGGTATATTTGACATAGCAATGTGTAGCTTTGATCATTTTATTAAAGTCTGACTGTTGAATGACACCGTCATTGAGAAGGGCAAGAAACGTTGCCTTTGACATACGACTTAGACTTGTTTGATCAGTTTGCTTGAAAAGATAATCATCAACTAAGCCAATGTTGACGACTGAAGTATCTGTAACAATACTTGGCAAAAGAATATGGGATGCCAACTTCTTCATTGCATCCTGTAAAATGTGGATGGTTGGCCCATCTCTTAATACCTATTGCAAACATCTGGACAGACAAGCTGCAGGACTGTTTTAAGCAATGGTTTTGGGAAAGCATTATGCAATCTCTGCAGGCATGTATAAAAGTGCTCAGACGGGAAAAAAAGGTGTCAAACTGAGGGGTTTCTTGCAAACTCCTTCAATGTATTTTCATAAAGACAACCATCACACAGTGTTCCACAAGATCTGTTTGACCGTATTGGCCCAAGGCAGCATAGCTGATGCTTTTGTCCTTGCTGAGGCATATTTTGAAGAAATTTGACCAACATGAAATATTGCCTTGAACAAGGGACCAAGATGATCAGCAGTCGCAATTGGGAGATTGTCTTGTCAAAGAAACTTTGTTCTCATTATCTCAATGTTTTTGTATCGAGTAATGATTCAGTAGACTTCATAGTAAACGAAGTCGATAAGGTTTGATATATTGTACCCTTAAAGTTGGTTTTGCCTACTTTCCATTAGCAATGGTCTTTGACATCTTTTATACCCTGTTTAGTACAAAAAATCTTACTTCCAAGGAATGCAGAGAAACCTTTCCTTGTCACTCAGTACTGCAGCAACTGGATACATTTAAGGATTCCCATTCAGGATTGTATGATGCAATACTGCACCATCGTACTTCCTTGTTGTTTCTTATCACCAAGAGTGGCTTTATAAGAAATGTTTATGGCAATTGTTTTTTCAGAAGCCATCCTCACCTGGCCAACGGGATTAACCATAGATGTTAGCGATTACATATCAGTGCTGTAACTTCACTTTGATTCCTAATAAGTAGCATCGTGCTTCAGAAGCCCAAGTTTCTGGTCAATAGGAATATTATTTATACTCACGGGAGTTATTCTCCAAGCTGAAATTCTAAAAAGCCGTGTGTAATAAACATTAAATGTGAGATGTGAGATGCAGGCGTTAGTAGATCAAACTATTAAACAGAAAACTGCAATGTAATAACATGTACTAGTTATGGGGATAAGGAAGAGGTTGCTCGGCTTAAGTCAAGAAGTGAATATGGGAAAATTTTGCAATGGAAGTGATACTCAAGGTAAACTATGGCCAAATACATTGGAAACGAGCTTTATTAATATGTATGAACAGTTAGGTTTCGATGTTTTCCGTTTGGTTTCGCGTCTGAAGCAAACTGAAGTAAACAATGTACACAGCCAATCATACACGGCCTTCTATTTGTACCACGTTAGAATCAAAGCCTCACGAGCAAAAAACGTCAATGACCACTTACGTGAAAAGAAAGAAAACAACTCTATACAAGTTTATAACAGTGAAACAGTGAAGATCAGTGTAACCCTCTGTAGTGTTGTGTTGATTAACATAAGTGAGGTTTGTGAAATGGTCCTTAAAAAAGCCTAAAATTCCCTTGTTAATTTATCTTCTCTGCTTTACAAGTGTGAATATATCTCCATCAGAAATACACTGTTCGTTTTCTTCTGATCAATACTGCAAATTGACGACGAGGATGACTACTCCTACTATAAGTCATTTGATGGTTCCTACATGTACTACTGTAAACGAGCCAAGTCCTTTTGATGGTGTTATGGATGTTCAAGTATGACTAAAACATTTTAGCACATTTTTACGTTTGACACATTGTCCAGAGGACAAGAAGGCTGATAGACTTTTGTCGTTTTTAACCAGGGAGATCGTTGATGCTGCTATTCACACCCTGTCGGGAACTGTCTAGTTCTGATGCTCTCGAAGCCTTTCTTTGTCAAAAGTAAGACCATATTGACCAACATTCCCTTCGCCGTGAGTTTTTGGATGCTAGGCAACCAAGTATCTGTTATGAGGATTTTGCTCGACACCTTCGTTCCCGTCTAGCAAGTGCGTGTTCCATACGTAGTCTAACTGAATTTATTAAAGAACTTTTGCTCGCCAAGTTTGTTCAAGTTATGGCATCTAGACCGTGTCGTAAAGAGTTAGCTATGTATAAACCAGCTTCTGTAAACAATGCTGTAGCAGTGGCCAATGCTTTAGCTTCGTCCATGAGTTCTAGTTCGTCTGTCTTGGCTATTTGGTCGTCTGCCTTTCAGAACGACCGCCTACAAGTTAACTTTGTTACCATTGTGAGTCAAAAGACCACCTTGCTAATGATCCGTTGTGTAAAGCAGTAAATATAGCATAAGTGCAACATAAAAGGACACCTAGCCAAAGTGAGTAATAAGAAGTCTGGTGTCGTCACTGCTGCTACAACTTCCCGTCCTCAGCCAGTGAAAATTCAAACTGTTTTCATCAATTCTAACCATTCAGGTCAATTTGCGGTTACCTTGTCTGTAGGCGATCATATCGTGAATTTTTTGCCTGATAATGGAGCATCCGTCTCTTTAATGGATTAATCGTTGTATGAGACTTGCTTTACTGAATTTTCGTTAGTTTCATCTGATGTGCTCCTCGCCAGATACTCCGGTACCAAGATTCCCGGATTTGGTAAAAGTAACTTACCTGTTGTTTATGGCCATGTCAGCACCGACTGTGTTTTTTTTATATTACAACTGGACAATCTTTGCGGGGTCTTGACCTTATTCAACAACTTAACATCAATCTGATACTTGTTAACAGTGACCATCGTCCTTCTTCAAGTCTACTTGCCAGCTTTCCGTCCTTAACTGGGAATATCAAGTCCCTCGCAGGATTTGTTCATAGCCTGTTGCTTAAAAATGATCCAAAACCCATCATCCAACAACTTCCTTGTATTCCATTAGGTGTTCAAGATGAACTTGCCACTGAAATTCAAAGGATGCTTTATGACGATGTTATTGAACCTGTCGATGCATCACCATGGGTGTCACAAATAGTTGTTGCTGGATGCAAAACTGGAAACATTCGAGTATGTGTTGACCTTTGAGAGGTTAACAAGGCTATATTTGTTGATCAACGTCCCTTACCAAGCACAGAGGAATTTCTCGCCAAATTGCATTCTGCAAAAGTATTTAGGGAGTTAAGTGCGATCAAATTAGACTCACCAATCCTTTACTGAATAAACACGAGACAGGAGAAATCCAAGACAACATCTCGACTTTTTGAAAATGAACAACTGCAAAACTCAATTTTTTGACAAGTAAGCTTGCTTTCCAACTACGGGTTAAGGTGTGATGTCGCAAGTAGATGTTACTTGCGTCAATTTGAATAATGACACTACAAGTATTTTCCTCTTTGGACCTAAAATCCGCTTAGCAACTACTAGATCTTTCTGCGCCGGGTCTTGAATGACAACCTTCATCATGCATGTGGGTATGTTTCACTACAAGTGCCTCTCCTATGGGTTAGCCTCCAGTCCTAGTGCCTTTATGAAAGTAATGGACAATACGAGGGTTTATCGGGTGTAATTTGTTATTTAGATGATTAGCTCGTTTTTGGTAGTAATCAGCAACATCATGACGAAAATCTTAGAGATGTGCTTAAAGTTGAACATAATGTCACTATTGACGAAGATGTTTTATTGTTCTGGTTCAGATTTACTTGGTAGACATTTTTCTTTGTCGGGCACCTACCCCACTTTCACCCATCTTACTGTTATCAAGGATGCTCCTCCTCCCTCCGAGAGTAGTCAGTTACATTCCTTTTGGGGTTATCCCAAGTTTACCACACTCATGTACCGGATTTTGCTAATCTTGCTGAACCTCTATAGGCGTTTACTAGGGAGGATGTAAGTTTTGTACGGTCGTCTGCCACTGATACGGCTTTTCGTTGTCTTAAGGGTGCATTACTTCGCTTTATTCTCCTGGCATATTACAATACTGATCCCCAGGTCCCTACTATTCTGACTTGTGATGCCAGTGGCTTTAGAATTTGGAGTGGTTTTTAGTCGAGAAATTGGGAGTATTGAGCTGCTCATTTCATTTGTTAGTCGTTGTCTCAGCTCTGCTGAACAGAAATATTCTGTCGGTGAGCTCGAGTGCGACAAAATGCGATGCGCCAGGTGACACAGTCATTCACCAAGTTCCCACTACTGTTCAAAGGAGCATATCTTACAGTCTTCCAGAAATATGGCTTCCAGCACTAGTGAATGAAACATAACAAACACAACACAGCTATGGCGCCAATTCTCAGGAAATGTCAATCCCTGTCACCACGAACGTCCACACTGAGGAATAATAAAATAGCTGTACCAGATCATTTTTAGTAGCCTGATGATGGGAGAAATGTCTCTCGAAACGTAGCTCATGCAAAGTACACATGTCATGATAAAGCTCCTGTCTATATGGCTTCCACTACGTCCAAGAAGTTAAGAATTTTCAAGATAACTTTTCGTATTTCTAAACTCTATTCCTGTCAACTGCAGAAGCAACCAAGGCATCAAGAGCACTATGTTATCTAGATCCTCTACCAATTCACTAAATTACTAGTTATCTTGATATTACAATTCCTGTTATTACTTCGATGATATTTCTCTCAGTACTTAATGCCAGTAAATGATAAAAGCACTCGTTTAGCAAAAGCCTGAGGAGTAAAACAAAACAAATGTAAGGATAATAGTAACATGAAATATGGCTACCAAACACAATTGAGCGTTAAATTTTTCTACAGATGTTGTTTTCTTACTATACAGGCTTTTGAAATTCTGGCAGCTAGGCCAGCACAGATAGACACTTATACAATATGGGAAAAGGATAGGCCAATAGGTCAAGAATAAAATTTACTGTCTTTTGAGGTTTACCTTTACCTTTAATTACCTAGTACCCTTAAGCAATTTCAGGGCTTGAGATAGCATGTAAGGGGCACCATTTACGTCTTAACAGCCAATATTGCTCACATGACGTATTTCAGGTTGTGCACAATTCTACGAAGACCACACACGTCAAGTTATTTGAAATTAGTCACAAATTTCGGTATCTGCAACACTACATTATTCTTAAGATTTTCTCTTACTGCAAAAATTGTTTGACATAATAACTCCATCTATAACACTTTTGTCTGACAGTGACTTGACAAAGCACCGCCAATCCCTCAGGATGTCTTCACTAAACTTTTTAATACAACAGCTCGTGGTGTAGATAATTTGGTTTCAAAAATCTCTTCTTACAGTAGATTGATAGTGGATCTATGAACTCACCCTTCGGACCAGCATAAGTAGCTTCGGAGCTACGCGGTGAACGGGGGACTAGTCCCCTCGCTCCTTCCAAAGTATGTGCCTTGATATTTGGAATTTCTAACTTTAAAAAGCTATAGTCATTACAAAGGCCTCGCCATTGCTATAACTAAAGGGATTTTCGTGGTGGGAAGGAGGGTGTTTACAGAAAAAACAGCATACCCAGGAAGAAATGGGCGTGGTCCAAAAAATTTTAGAAACCGTGAGTTCTTGTTTCATACACATACCCACACACACTTTCATATGTCAGACGAAAAGCTTTGTACGTGTACTTAACACTCCGATAAAAAACATATTATTCAAGTTAAAAAGTACAGAAAAAGTGACTATGTCACATATAGGTTGCTAAAAGTTGAACTGAGACAGATACAGATACTTGTTTACAAGATAATGCATTTTGTAAACCTATGTATAAGCAAACTAGCCTAATTACGTCCACCAATGAAAGTTGACCTATTTTAGCTCTGCATTCTCAAGAGTTCGCACTAGTATTTCAATGGATGGGCTTTTCGCCTCTAGCCTCTACAAAAAAGTCAGTTAAATCCGATTGGACACAGAGCAACCTTACCAAACAACGCAGTTTTTCTGGTACACAAACAACCGATATCGAGTCAAAAAAGGAGAAAAATTGTTAATCTTTAAATTAAGAAATATCCCTGCAAGTCCTTTCTTCATTGCTCCTTTTATACATTTCCCATACAATTTTCTAAATCTTTTATGGTAAACAGCCTTCTTTGAAGACAACCACGAAATTTAACAAAATAAACGAACACCAAAGTACATATTCTAGCTGTAAATTCTGTGAATTTTCTTTCAGAATACGACAAATTAAAAACAATCGAGGTAACAGGTATCTTGTAGAGCAGCAAACTGAGATAGTGTGGCAGTTACAATGACGGAATTGTATATCAAGAAATTCAAATTGTTCATTCATAGAGTGCTTATGTCAACAACTGATGCAACTCCATTTGCATCTGACGTCTCATGTGTACTTAAAGTCACCATATTCATAACAGTAGTCTCCGTACTCGATTTCCGCGATAGATCGGTATTGGCTGTATTAATCTGAGTCATGGGTGAATTAAGTGTAACTATGCCAATTAAACCCAAGGTATCATTATCTAATGTTACACCCGTGCTTGTTGTGGCAAGATGCTGTGATGAAACAGTGGCACTTGGATATATATACTCTGATGAAATATCAGTTTCTACAGAGTGTTTCACAGCCAGACCGTTATGCGTAGTTAAAGAATCATCATGTACGTCAAATAATGTCCGCTTTAGGGCAGGAGATTTAATGGAATACTTTGAGCTTACTCTTTTAGAAGCAGTTGTTTTCTTAGATGTTAAAAACGGGTATAAGGTGCTTGCAATAACTGGCATACTATATTTCACTCCACTAAGGTCCAAGTCAATGGGTGGCATTGACTGACTGCCACTCGATGTACCTGGCGACCCTGAAGTGACCAGTGTTGTTAGTGATGTTGTTAAATCGATTGGTAATAATGTTTCACCAGTGTCAAAGTCACTCATCTGTGCAACGTCAAGTGAAGCACTGGCAAAAGAACTATCGTCTTCAAAGCTGACATCCTCCTCTTTCAGAACTTGTGCACTTGAGCTAGAGTAGGTAAACAATCGTGGTCTCCGTTTGAAAACAGTGTCATAAGCTGGGCTTGTGTCTGCCTCAAAGACGTTTGTATTTAGGGAATCTGAAAAACAAAAATAGAAAAGTTTTATCTGCTGAGCACAAGTCAACAACATCCTTTAATGCAAACTTTGAGAAACCACTGGCGAGTAGTTTAACTTAGATACTTAGAAATAAAAATAAAAATGACAACTGGAGATAAATTGAAAGGCCTTCTTGAGTTAACTGAGGATAAATTAAAAGGCCACGCAGTAAGTTCTTAAAGTGACAAGTATAGAAACGAAAAAGAATTATTTATCTAAAACATATTTAAAAAGTGTTGTTCCCAAACCAAACAAAATATTTTTTGCTCCCATTGTTATCGAAATCACATCAAACGTCAATTTTTCCATTTCTAATGACCAATATTTGAGCATTAAACAACACTGTCAATGAAATATGAAAACACACCAATCTAGAAGCAATTTAGTATATTGTAAATATATCGCGACTTGTACCAGAGGTCATTCTGGTTGGTCCACAGGGGCTGAGCTAAGCACAGGGAAAAGAATATTCCAACAGATGTCATGCTTGACTTTATGAAAAAATGTCAAAGAAAGACTACTTTATACATGTACTGGCTCGGAGATAGTTGACACATTAAAAAGATTAAGGTGAAATCCATCTTTATTCCTTGTTAAATACATCAAGATACATGTCACCAGTGGAAGAAACAACTTAAAGAAAATTCTGAGAAGTACAAAACCCAATGAGCATAACTATTCAATACAGTGTTCCATAAAACAAGCACACACTCGATTAAAGGGTTTACTATTTACTTCTCATGCGGGCAACTCAAACGATGTACATGTGTGACATTTCTGCTTATTTCACTAACATAAATGATGAAAATTTATTAGTTTTGTATCCTCTTCTTGTCGATAAGAAATTTCAGATGCAAATATAGACAAACCATCTATCCATCTATCAATCTATCTATCTATCTATCTATCTATCTATCTATCTATCTATCTATCTATCTATCTATCTATCTATCTA
>JANTCA010071979.1:3082-15406 GCA_024741275.1 Chironex yamaguchii
CAGAGGCTGTTAATCAGAGGCTGTTAATCAGAGGCTGTTAATCAGAGGCTGTTAATCAGAGGCTGTTAATCAGAGGCTGTTAATCAGAGGCTGTTAATCAGAGGCTGTTAATCAGAGGCTGTTAATCAGGGGCTGTTAATCAGAGGCTGTTAATCAGAGGCTGTTAATCAGAGGCTGTTAATCAGAGGCTGTTAATCAGAGGCTGTTAATCAGAGGCAGCGTTTGAGATAGGGGGTGGTTAATGGAGAGAGGCGTTTATTCCAACCAATGTAATGAAAAGGGGATCAAAGGATGATAATGTAAAAGGGGAGCTTATATGATGGAGCGTTTAAAAGGGCAAGGGTATTTGTCATGAATGTTAGACAATAGCTGTAGAAAGAGATTAAAAAGTACATAGCAAGCGATAGTATCGATTTGATTCGTTATAGTTCTGCTTTTGAAAAAGTGCTTAAGAACCAGCAGCTCAACTTCTGTACTTATTCTTCAATATGACTCATTGGCTATTTATTTTCAATACAGTCACAAAGGCAATAAAAAGTACTGTCGTATCTCCATGCAATTTTTTCTTTGCTTTTTTTATTTATAATATACTACCTCAATTGCATTCCATTGGCTAATACTTACGTGCTTCTTAAGAACAGCTCCAATGTTTTTAGCCTTCACAAGCTCGCATAGCTCATAAGCCACTGTCGTGTTTACGACGGGATATGAAATTATAGCAAGAGTTTGCATCGTAATTAAACTGTATAAGACTCAAATTTCAATTCGAATGTTACAGAACTTTTTATAAACTGTTCCACAATAAGTAGTGAACTCCATAAAGTAAAGAAAATATCATTTAAGTCAATAATGTGGGTAACGGAAGACAGGGATATATTCTAAAAGCCAACATTTTTGAAACCGAGTTACACAAAAGTCAGCTGATTAGATGATAGATACAAATGAAGCCTGAGAACATTTCTCGAGAGAGGGACAGCGATATGCTACGAGAGTACAGGTGTATTTTTTAGAGTACTGTTGACTAAGAAATAAGCAATGGTTAGCAGTTATTCATCAGGGTATATCTACTTGACGTTAAAAGTGATTCCCAAAGCAAGGCTTAATTTAAGAAATAACAAAATTAATTTTTGTTTCATGATGGCATTTTTAACATATTTCACTACAATGTTTTCCCTTTATCAAGTTGTTTTTAGCCAGGCCTTCCTGTTAAGGTATCATCAAGTTCAATACTATTGGAAAAATTTCAATTTGGACGTTTATTTGTATCGTATATTATCTCCATAAACTTTTGTTTGTGTCTGAAAAGTACTGTATTATTCTTAAAGAATTCACCAGGGTGACGAGACAAATACAACAGTAAATCTTAATGCCTTTTGTTATTCCAGCAAACTTAAGAGTAGCGCATTTTAAGACTTACGAGGATGGCCATGGATGTTTTTCCAATAAATACAAAGTTAAGGAGATTCCAGTAACAACCGGAGATGTTATTCCCTCGTATTAACTGAATCATTAATTTTCATTCTGGTTTCATGAACAGGAATTTTATTGAACTTTGATTAACGACATGCTGCTTTTTACGGAATTTTTTTTTGCCCGAAGAGAATGGTTAATAAAGGCTTTCTTTGCGTCAGAAAGTGCGTCAAGGACAAATTACAAATCGATTGTACACAAATACAATTATATTGTCGCACGAAATGTACCTACCTTGCGTAAACGATCAGGAGCAAGGAGCTTAGTTAGTGAAGGGCTAAGTGTGAACAAAAAGCAACAATGCCCTTAATGGTACACGATGCACATTGACATAATTTTGTCTTCGATGTAATGTTTAATAATTCAATGGAAACCTATTTAACTTTCCTTCAAGAATCAATAAAAAATGCGTGAGAACTAGAAGACATGGAGAAAATATGGCAAATAATAAAAGGCCACACAAGAATTTGCATTTAGTGGGACTTACCCTAAAGTTGTCATTGTCTGCATTGCAAACCACATGGCGGATGGGATACTTGAAAATCCTGAGGTTTTGGCACCTTGTTCCAAGAAAAAAATCAGTGTAGAAAATATAATAACACTGAGTCCAATCATAAAGCAAATAAAAGCCAAATCCGGAGCACTGTCTCGCAAAGATTTACCAAGAAGTCGTGACCGTTCAGAGCTTCTTAGCAACTTAAAAACTCGAAATATTCGAAAAACACGTAAAGTAACGAGAGCCTGAGTACTACTGTTTTGAACAAGTGACCCCAGAATGTTATTGAGGTAAAAGGGGAAAATCGCCAATAAATCAATAATACTCGTGAATCTCCGAACATGACGCCATCTTTGTGGAGCAATATAAAGTCGAACTAAAAATTCTATGGTAAATATTCCAACGCATCCTGCTTCGATGTATTTAAATACAGCCGCATATTTTTGTCCGCATTTAGCATCACCACATGAGATTGTTTCCACTACAGTGGTTATGATGCTAATCACTATGGCAATAGCAACCACGAAAAATATCACTTTTCCTGACATTGATTTCTCTGGATACTCTAGAATGTAATGAAGCTTTCCTCTAATACCAGTAGGTTCCTTATGCGATTTACATTTTGCTAATCTCTCGTTCCTTTCTTTCATTTCAAGATAATTAAGGTTAGAAACCGCTTCAAATTCTTCTCGACAACAAGGTGCTATATGTCGCTCGGAAATCCGGTAGAAACGAAGTTCCTCTTCGTAGGGCACGCCGCATTCATCATAACTAAAATGCAATGTTCCTTTACGATAAAAATTTAAAATATGACGAAAAAACATTGGATCTCGATCAAAGAAATATTCACTTGAATTCTGATCGTAAAAGAAATCTTTTTCGTCGCTTCCAAGTAGAGTGTTTGGAAATTTCCTTAAAGTGCTCTCCCATGTTTCAAATTTTCGACCACCAACATTCAGCTTAACTCGTTGGTCAGGTAGCTGTGTTTTTGCTTTCCCTTTTGGTAAGGGGCATCCAAGTAATGGCACCAGCCCACTTGTTCCCATTTCAACGCATTTTTTCCAAGTGCTGTCATCACAAGTAAGAATGGTCGATGCTTGAGATCCTCTACGCGACATTTTGATAGTGGTTGTAGGTTTTAGGAGTAGTCCTGTTGAAGATTAACAATCAATTCAAAAACACCTATATCCTGGATAAAAGAATGGAAAAAGGTTTACAATCAAGCATACAAATAGCTAAATTTAAATTACAATAAAAATGATAACATCGAAAAAATGTCACCGTCAATTGTTCAACCATTCCATACCAGAGCGGCATCAGAAAAGTAAACAAAAGATACCTTAAAAACAAACATGATACCTTGATGAACTGCGTTCCTTTACCATCAACGTATAAATATCTTGTAAATTATACCTTTTCAAAATTTGTTTTGATGAAATCTTAATCAACATTTTCACTCTTCTTGTTTTTGCTACACTGCCTAGCAATATCGTAATAAGTTGCTTAAGGTTGATACCAACTGCTAAAATACAGTTGATGGAGGCAGAGATACTCTTGTCGAAAGCGGATTTCAGCGAAGATTAAGTCAACTGAACCTCTCTTCAAGTGCTAGGCTCAAGAGAACAAAAACCAGCTGCAACACAGAGTTGTGGCCCATGTTGACTCGACTCGTATCTGCCGTACTAAAAGCAATTAAAGTACTTGCCTATGTATACCAAAAATTATGTTTTCACTTTCAAGTACGATCTTGGCGTTAAGTTGGACCGAGGTAGTAATATCAATCAAAATTATTAAAACTGAGTTCAGGTTTAAAATCAACAAATGAGTTCTTTTTCGTGAATGTCAAAACTTGATGTTCGATGCCAGCTGGTTGAACCAGTCCATGTTAATCCTTTAGATCGTAACGAGATCGACTGCCTAGTCCACACGATGACGAATTGAACAGACGTAACAATAACCGAATATCTCAGCCCTTTAATGATGTTTTTCCTCGGTAAATTCTAGTTAAATCTATCTAAACCACCTGTGAAAAAAGTCAAAATTTAAGCTTAGCTACATGCTCAAGTTTCATTCTTTAACATACTGTGAGACAGTTCAGTTCCCTCGAAGAATCATACACGGCAGCTTTAACTTGTGTATAAAATGTCTATAGGGGTCTTTGCAAACAATGCAAGTCTCTATTGTAGCTCAAAGCCGTCAATTTAATGGTCATAACAAGCAGAACATAAGCCTTGGTCTTTAATCATATGAGCAATAGCTTTTACTTGGAAACTTGGTTATGCTCACGAAGCACACAGCAGTAGATTAGACTATATTGATTCGCTACTATCTGTTGATGTAAACTGTAACTAAATATTTTCACCGTGGTGTATCCAGGAGTAAATACGAATTGAGGGTCCTTGCGTTTTTAAAGATGCCTCTTTGCTCAAGTAGTTAAGTCGAATTAAACATGTCTCCTCTTGCTCGTTACAACAATGCTACAGTGAGTATAGAGCGTCTTCCTTCATCCATACTCAATATTATATACACTACATCCGCTTCATTGAATTGCAGTTTTGTTTCATATTATAAGAACTTGATCTAAAATTGGGAGTTTTCCCACATACGAGCGTCCTATCCTTGCAAGATTCAGTGTTGGTCTGTCCTCTCTATCGAGTACGAGGAAAGGAGGACTGAATGTGCTACAGCTAATAAAAGCATTGCAACCACGGCATACGTATCCATGTGTTTGAATCTCACGATTTCTTTGGCATATCATTGAAGTTAGTTGTCAGCTCAACACACTCTTTATACGTCGTATATAAAAGTGGATTCGAACAAGGGTCTTCAAGTACAGGTTCATTAAAATACGGCCATATTGCTTGTATATGAGTCTGCTGATTAACTAGCTTTCCCAATACTGGTTCCTTCAAGTTGAGTTACAATTAATCGTGTCACTGTTATCTGTCCACGGTCAAATATATCATACTTAGACACCTTAAGGTTTCTTGATTGGAATATTCTAGAATACTTAAGTGTTACTTAAAATGCTGTTCCCGATGTTCACGCCATACTTCAAGGATTCTGCTGTCTAATATGAAATCAAGGATTAAGCTTTCCATATATAAAAATGCTAGCTTTTGAGGTTAAGTTCCCTGATAATTCCCTTTGTACACTAAGCCTTATGTTCAAACCCTATGTTTATTTTACGCAAGATGAAATGAATATACCAAAACGCAAAAGATTTAAATTTTCTATGGCTTTCTCTGTGTCTTTGTAATAGTAACTGTCACTTGATTAAGAATCTATCACGTAACTACAGCCTCGTAGGTCACAAATTAGTAGATTGATCTTTCTTCTTTAACTGAGTGGTAACGTTACAAATTTTATAGTTTTCTGGTTATATATTAACGCTATGGCACTAAATTGTTACAAATTCTTAAATCAAGACACTACGACAGTAAAATGTACAATTTCTTTGATCCTTACGGTTATTATTTAGACTTTTGATATTGTCATACTATTTTTTACTTTTTATAAGTTAACAGAGCATTTCAATACATGATAATTAAACGTTTTAGCAGTTCAGCTGTACGTTTGTTATACAACAATTTTTCATACAACAGCACTATGAAAGCAACACGAATTTGATCCCACAAAACATTGTTTTTGTTGGTCCCAGTCTTTTGTTTTTGATCTTACCGTACTTAAAAATAACTGGTTGGTCTATAATTAGAAAAGGTAGGTTTTGGATTGAGCAAATACTTTCTGTGGGTAAACATCAACTTCTTTTCAGTAAACAAAGTTTTTCTAACTCTTTGAATTTGCTGTAGTCAATGCAACACCAATGAAACAGAATAAAACAAAGGTACAAGGTTTACCCACAAAAAGTGACCAAAGTGGTGTTTTGTGGCTTTGAGTACCCACAAGAGTCGCCTCCCTGTGGATAAGAACACCTTTCAAGTAATGATAAACGTACAAGTTTATTCTTTGATTACAATTAATGCATAGTTAACTACTTTACTAATATTTGATGAATACTTTATTTTTGTTTAGAAATAATGTTATAGCATCCGGGTTTAGAAATAATGGATAGAATACGTTGGCAGCGAGCATTAACCTTACGTTTCCACTTACATTGCTCCCTTACGGAGTAAACAGTTACCTAATCTAACTACTTGCTGCATCATGAAAAGGGAAAGCAGACACTGATTGATAATAGATCCCACCCATTCCTTTTATTGGGGTTAGCTCCGTACAGTACATGTGTCTCTGGCTCATTGCCTTTTATCTATAAACGCTTACATATACCTACTTTCATATAATATAAGCTGGTATCTTGCGTTAGTGTGATTGGGTGCGGGGAAGGGGGTTTGAGAAAGGGTGTAGTTCTATTACAAGAAAGGTACGAAGAAAATGAATAGCGAGATACTACAATTTCATGATTTTGCTGGAAATGGAACAGTACATTAAGGATATTTTCTATATAGTACGGGTACTCATAACTTCATATATAAAAACTTAGTTACAAAATTACCCAAAACTACCCCAAAGGGTCGCGTTTACCTTTGTGATCCTTCAAACTAACCACCCGGGTTTGGGGTGCTGATCCCTTTCTCAGGAAATGTGCCCTCCCACTGACTGGAAAAAAGGAAGGAGATTATAACTCAAGCATGACTCCAACTACATTTATTGGGTGTCTCATCTCCTTTGGCATAATTTGCCTCTGATTTTTAGTCCACAAATTCTCCTGTCTATTGCTAATATCTGTATATGTCCGATCGATGGTTCTTTTGTTCTTTTTGGTCAATTTTGATTCTTGGCTTGCACTAAAATTAATTATTGACTTAAATTAAACTCTGTCTCAGATCTAAGTAATTATTCTTAATATAAAGCGTAATAGGTAAGCCAAATACTTTGGATAGAAGCATTCCGATATTTCCATAAATAACAGCTGTAGGTAATATCAATATTTGTTAAATTACAACTCAAGCAATGTTACAACTAGTACATTCCGGAGAAGGCGTGATACAAAGAATTTTCGGATAATTGGCACAGCTAGATCGTCCTTTCATCTAAGTGTATTGGAGTCTGTCTACATTAAAACAAGAAAACTAGTACTCTGTAGGCAGAAAGAGTTCGTTTTTTCTCTTGGACTCTTTCAATAATGTTTTGTTTCTTCATTTTCTTTTTCTTTGTTTCCTTTCTTATTTAATATTGGCTAGTTTTGCCAAATAAATAGGTTGTCATATACATATACTTTCTTTTCTGAAGTTTCATACTCTGCAGAGTGTCAGACAAAAAAAGCTTTTAGGTATGATTTTAGCGCAATGTCGCAAATTTTCAAGACGATTTAGAGCATAAATTGTAAAAAATGGAGTCGCTGGCACCTATTTTGTTCATACAAGGGGCATTAGTATTTACAAATGATCTTTAATCTCATTAAATATCTTTATACCCCTGAACATAGCATTAACAGGTGCAGCAAGTACGTCTACTGCATGGCATTACCTCTGCGCTGATGCCATGAAGAAAGCCAAACCTTTCAGTAGTCAATTTCTTCATTCACGCTGTTTTTGTAGTTTGTTTGTAATTTCGGATGAGTTTGAGCTCACTGTAAATATTAGCAGCCGCGCCAAGAGAGAAACTTTAATGCTTTGAACAAGTCTTCACGTATATTTGTCTCTCAGACTATATCAAATGCGCCATAAACATCTTACAAAATGAAATGTCATAAAATGAAAATATCGGTATACGTTAGTGAGTAATCGCACAGTAATAAAGTTACTACTTGGAATGCAATTATAGGCAGGGAATTGGGTGCTGCAGAAAGGTGCAGTAGGAATCACGACCGACTAGAATTTAAATTGAGCAAATGTAAGGGCGACAGAAGAATTTTCATACAGATACAAATGCCCTGTGCCGTAGTATGAGGTCACAGGATTAAACAGGGCTCAGATTACACACGCACAAACACAGTAATTTCCTTGCCTAGTATGCCTTTGTTCGTGGGCAAGCAAAGCATTAAGCTTTTTCCTATACTTCTTTCTACTCCAGAAGGTCCCAACATTTGAAGATCTGGCGATCAAGGCATGTTAAATTACTAATCATTCTGCCTGGCATTATGGATTGGGGGACACCCTGTGTCATAGCGTTGTGACGCAATAAAGAGTCATAACATGATCAATTAAAAGCTGGAAAGTGACTTCTCATTAGCTAAGCAGTCAGAACATCAGCCTGTACTAGTTAAAGTAAAATAAGCAATTGATTTTGAGTGAACAAAAGTGACAGTGACTGAGAATTGTTGATAAATATACCAGAGTCTTAAATCAGTATTTTCCTTTCTAGACAAATGCTCCGCCCACTAAAGTACTGAGAAATTTTGGAGTCAATGAATTTGTGATGTCATGAATGTGTCACTACTATGGTTAAGCAAAATCTAAAGATATACAATTGTGCCAACACCAGCAACATACTAGAATTAAACATTGATTATTATTTTTGAGTTGAAGGGATGGAATAACCAATTATCATTTTTAAGAGAAACAATTTACAAAAACCTCAACCAAACAACCCTATTAGAACCCCAGTTGAAATGATTAAAATGTAGTATTTCCAACCGTGAATGCAATCTTAGCAAAGAATGCTCTATAGTATCTGCAACGTTTCATAACAGTAAACGGGCAAATGTGTGCTTATATCAATGTTAGCTGCATTTAGATTCATCAAGTATACTACGGATCAATGTATAAAATATGAATCAATGCTTGGAATACGTGTTATTTTTCATTATCTTTGTAAAACGTTGCATCTAAGCTGAAGTTTGCTGCCTAAGAAGTTTGAAAATTTACAAAACTTACATGCATTCTGCTATGTCCACAATGTATTTGTAAAAAATGCTATGAACACTCATAGGAACATCCTTAGGAGTCAGAAATGCCATTGGTTGTTTTCCCTTTTGCATACGAGCATTACATGTGCCATGTTATCTCAAGCATATTGCTGCATATATATTCGTAATTACTGTGTGTATGACGTCATTCATTTTTTGTAAAAGGAAAGTTTCAGCGACAGACTGATTTAGTTCATTTGCTATTGATCTGTCGGTACACTAAACGCTTTCGGTATTGGGATTGCAAAGGACTTGCTAAGCTAGAAAATATTAAACATTTCAAGTATCTCGCACCGGACGTGGGTTGTTCCATAGAATAGTTCTAATATCGTTCATACTGATGATAAAGAGGGCAACCTCACATTAAACGATGGAATAAACTGTGCGATACAAAGAAGTTTAAATTTAAAAAGGAGAGTCTTTTTAAATTAACTAACACAATTTACATTTGTGAATAGGTGTGATGCTTGGGAATTATGCTAAGAAACTTCAAGACTGTAAACAAAATATTGTACAAATATTGTTAGGAAAAGTAATTGTATAATGGCATCGCAAGACAAACGTACCAACTGGAAATGGCGAATAAAAAAGTGACCAAGACACACAAGGCTGGTTTCTAATCTGGCAATTAAGAACTGTGCAGTCTTGGTGTAAGCATAAGTCTTGCGTAACACAGTTTCTTACCAAACTACATGGCGTATAGGATGACGCTTATGCCTGCATTTTCAGCCACACCACTGCGCAAATTCAATAATTTTACACTAGGAGACTAAACCACTAGCAGCATTCTGTATTTAGTTTTCATGAGCCATCCTGATAATTGCTGAGTGTTACGCAAGGAAGCATCATGTCCGATTTTGAAAGCTTTTTGTACGACCTAATTGTGGATTGGACCCTACAGCAAGTAACAGGATAACAGTGGAGAGAAAACTCTACACTGTGTTACTCCTAACATTATAATAGAAACCAGCCAAAGTAATTGGATTGCATACAAGGTCAGATGGTAAAACTACCGAATTAATAAAACTCCGTGCTTTTTCGTGATCAAGAAACTCTATTAGGGGACGGCAAGTTTACCATGCCGAACAGGAGAATTCGAGGCAGTGGATTTTCAAGATCTCAATTTCTATACTAACATTTTGACCAAAGATAAACTTCAAAACGAAGGTCGATGACTGGTAATAGTTTTTATTAGAGCGTTGCTAAAGACAATAATAATAAAGAATAAATGTTTCAAGCATAGCTTTTCAGCTAATTTTGCAAGTCGTACATCCACCTATTAAAGTAAAGGCAATGCTGGTATAATATCAGAGATGGATTCCTTTTGTTTTCATATACCATTATAATTGAGTAGATCAAGTCGAATTAACCAAATTCGGAAAACAGTTTTAAGAAATCGTATATCTTCACATGTAACATGTAAAATTATAGGACAAGCCAGATAACTATCTTCAGTGGGAAAATGTTTGCATTTCATATTAAAACAAATATTGTAACATTATAAAACGAGTCTTAGATTCTATTTGGTTTGTTACAAGTACTTTTAACAAAGTTTGTTGATTACAACATTGTTGAAAAATATAATAATGCTTTGGTAATAGATTCACAGTTTCCAGTTATAATTTTACTTATCACTGTTGCTATAAAATCTCTGGGGGTTTTTCTTAACTGTTTCTGTATAATATTTTTATCGTAGTTTTGAAAATATTAGTCTTTGCCAACTCAGTGATCACGCATTCGATTATTAAAGCAAGGAAGTTATAGACATGGAGTCCAACACTACCACCGGGAAAATAAAAGAAACCATCGAGTCTCTAGAGCACAGCAATCACATAAACAACATATGTTCAAGGCGATAAACAACATATCACTACTGAGATCCACACATTGAGGTATACATAGTTCAACTTCATTTCTAATAGCCTGACGATGGGATCTCAGTAGTGAAGGATCTCTCGAAACGTAGCGCAGAAAAAGCGTACAACTCATGACATTATAAACTTCGAAAATCTATATTTCTGCTACATACAAATTTTGAAAAGAATGGATTTGACAGAGATGCACCAAATGGTCCATCAACAAAGAAAATCAGCAGGGTTTGATTATAAACAACATCAAAAAACAAAAATCTATACAATATCTACTATCAAATCCACATTTGAGCAAAAGTATAATTGAAAGTATTCAAATCCTGATCACGTGTACTCTGTAGGGTGTCAGGAAGTATATTTGCACTGATGTACAGTAAAAGATGTTTGAGAAACAAATTTAATTGTAATATCGTTCAAATCCTTGTAAAACTCTTGTCTTTGTCGCGTTTTTAAAAACAACGATGGACTTCAGCTCATGATAAAATCTCTTTACTCGTGTGGTTTAAAGAGAAAATTGCCTGCTGAATCAGCAAGACTCATAAATAAAAGATGATTCTTTGTTACAAATGATCATACACATAGTTTTAATAGTTTGACCTGGTTCCTCGTCTCGCTTTCGTCTTTTTGCCAATGAAAGCATGACATACACAAGCAGCATTTTTGGACCAAGTGTAGTTACTTACAGTAAGCAAAGGCAAATAATCATTTGATAATCTTTTTGGGGTACAAAACTTGAAAATTTCCTTGAAAATTTGTACCATTACGTAAAAAGGAAGTTTTATCTATATTTTTAGCGCAAGTTTTCGAAAGTTTAGAAAGCTATAAAGGGTATTTTTTAAGGATTAACAATGAAAACCATTATTAAGAAACCTCACATGCTAATGCTTATTATAGTCTTGTAGGATAAAAACAAAATGTACCGTAAATATTATACAGCCGTGTTATCCATGGGATACTTACTTGTGACACGACATGTTTACTAATTCCCTAACATGTCTGCTTCGAAATAACGGAGTATTGATTCATATTCGCAAGTGGTTGAATAAATAATTGGAAGCGCAATTGCAACGTGTAGAATTTATTTTCGTTAAGATTGAAATATATATGTCAAAAAGAATTTAAAGTTTTGCATTTAAGTTTACGAACCCTATTTCTTGATTTTGTAAAGAAAACACATGAAATATCTGTAAACATGTTAAGTGTCTGAAATATGTGTTTGAATAATATCTTTTGTTAAACATTTAAGACGTGGAAAAATGAAGGAACTCTGTCAATACTACTTGGGCAGTTCACTATTTCACTTAAGATTTCGAAACAGCTCCAATCTTTGGCAAACGGAAAGCGAAGGTAACAGTCCGTTGCAACAACAGGCTCGCTGTTACAATAAACAATCTACAAGTTAAAATATAGTGCCATTATGTCACCGAGAAAATTGTTTGGATAAAATTAAAAGTATACTGTTTACTCTTATTTTTCATTCGGCAACCAATGTGAAGCTCGGTATCTAGGTCGCATTTCTCAAAGATTGGGTGACAGGACCAAACAACATGTTCCAGCCACTGTACGCCAAGCATCAATTCCTTCTAGAGAACAGCCATCTCGCGCTTGCAAAGCGA
>JANTCA010071990.1:0-15406 GCA_024741275.1 Chironex yamaguchii
CACTGGTTCAGGATAAACAGTGTCTTTACTTTTGTGATACTGCACTGGGAAAAATAGAGACTTCACAAATATACTGTGTAGTACTAAAAATAGAATTTCCCGCTAAAAAATACAAAACAAGATGGGTAGGGGGGTGGGGGGTGTCTGCAACTTCAACTGGACTGACGTCTGGGACAGTGTGATGTCTCACCACATCTCAATGTATGTAAGATCCGATATTTGGCAATAAATTCATGATAATTACACCAGTAGATTCCTGCTACATCCGTTTAATCAAACAACCTTGAAGAAATGTAATTTATGTCTCCAATTACAGGATAGCCAAGTACATATTATTGTAAATTGTGAAACGACAAAAAACTCTTTCAAAAAATTCCAACTATTATTAGACACCATTTTTAATGAGACCTTTAACAAGAATGAATCGATATTTGGTATTTGGACCAACAAATTAAATGTTGCTAAAATAAGAAACTTTATCATCTTTACACTAAAAAGCTGCATTTTCAGAGCTAGAGCAAAAAACTTTGGCAACGAAGAGCACGCTTTCAGTTATAGCATCACATGCGCCATCTGGACAATTAAGAATGAGATCTTCTATAGCAGTGGTCCCCAAGCTTTTGTGTGCTAAGGACTGGTTTCAAAGTTTAAGAACTTTCTGAGAACCGGTGTATGGATAAGTGGCAGATTTACAAGTTAAACTTAAACATCGGGTTTCTAAGTCGTTATATTTCAACTAGTTTAGGTTCTTACAAAATTTATACATCAATAAAGAGTAAAAAATACAACCAGAAACACTAAAATTTATTAAAATTTCAAAATATTTAAAAAATCGTGCCAGATTTCAAACCGAAACGGAAACGATACCGAAAAAAGTGGATAAAATATAATGCTGTCATCCCACAGCTCGGTAGCAATTTCTCTACGGCCCGGTGCTCGTCCGCGGCCCGGTGGTTGGGGACCCCTGTTCTATAGGGTATGCAATGCTACCCAGTTTTGTCATAGAGAAAAAGTGTTGAATTGTATTTCTTTGAGAATGTGTTATAATATGAAGATAGCGAAGGGGAAGTTAAATCGATTATTGATGCCTTCTTATAAATTGTTTACTTCATTTCCTTGCTGCAAAGATATGGAGTTTTTTTATATTTTTTGGCTTGTAACACAGTTACGGATGTACATTACCCCGACCATGGTCCATTGGAAGGGGTGGATGTTAGAGTCTGTCTCTCGTTTGGTAAGAACGTAACATTTTAACGAAGGAATATAAAAGGAATGTTCCAATTTTTGCAATCCATAACTGTGTGATTTGTATTATATTTTATATATAGATCCACATTGTTTTTCTTTGTTATCAAGATTCTATTGCACTTAACTGTAGTCCTTCAATATTTAATTTCCTATTGTTACGGGCACAGCGGCCTTTGTTGTGTTAAATGTTGAATGTATTTGCGCTATGTATAGCCAATTACATTTATCCTAAACTTTCTGTAGATAGTGTTAGGACGAGGAGAAATAATAACTTTTAACACGCTCGCGCGTCATGTAAATTAAGGAGGAAAGAGGGAAAAAAATGATAAAAGTAACATCAGCCATCAAAGTTGGGATGAACCAAGTTAGAAAACGGATGACGCTCAAGCTTCGTGCCTATACTCGACCGTAATGTTACTAGAATTGATCTCTCGGAAACGTAGGGACGCAATTCCTTAGGTAGCCAATGGGTACGGTGGTAAGGCCCCCGAGGCAGATTTCCTTTAAAGAGTTTTGACATTATTTCTTCTGTAATGCCAACAGAAAATGGAGGATTTCCTCTTAAATACGTAATACCAAAATAAACTAAACCATAATAAACTTTAAGAATTTATAGAAAATATAGAAGTATCTCACTTAAGTTCTAGTAATAGTTAAGGAAACTTCGACTCACACTCACACATAAGAATTGAATATAGCGACAAGGCTTGTGAAGGGCTTTTGATGCATATCAGTAACTTAGCATAGAAGATGCAATCAAAGATAATGGAATAGAGACTTGATAGGAAAGCCGGCAAAGATCAAAAGCCTTACAAATGGGCTTTGATTTGATGTTGTGTTTTGAGAAATTTTCTCAGAGAAGTCAAGACTTACTTCCAGTTGTATTCGAAGTTACTACAATGGCTGCTCACAATGAAGGATTGGCCGATCATTTGAACATGAAAAAAGCACAGTTGAGAGCTATTATTCAGCAACGCAAACAGGAAAAAAGGAGAAGGCTCTGAGGAGAGATATCAAGAAGAAATCAGATACTAAAACAAAAGCCACTACAAAGAAACAAAAATATGGAGAACCATAAGTAACAATGAACAGAGTTATGAATATCATTTCAAGAGCTTCTAAAATGTGACTGAAAGAGAATCTAAGCATGAAATTGGCTCTAGCCACTTGCAGTTAAATTCTTGCCTATCAGATATCAGTATTTCCTGTCGGTATTGATTACATACCCAAATATGGCATGGCTTGTTTCATAGCGTATTGTCTTTCCATCAGTATTTTTATCAAGGGTTTATATATGCTTATATTCCCTTAAAATATCTTAATGACCATCCATTAAATTTGGTAACATGAAGAAAGGGTGGTGGTCAAGCCAATTGCATTACAATCATAAAAAATGAGATATTTCCCTTCTTGAACTCTACCAGACTGGGGGTGCCCACACCTGAAAATCTCTAATTGTCTTTGATTGATGGAAATTTCCCATCTTGAAATTTGGAAATTGAAAAGAGTAGCGAAACCAAATTTCTTTTCCATCTGATTTTTAAAGATCAACAGTAATGATACAAAAGAGAAGAAAGCTGAAATAGTTTTGAAATTAGCAAGAGAGCCAAACGCTACAGCCGTCAAACTTAAGATTTTTTTGTTTTTCGCTTCTTTAATGGACTAGTGGTAATAGTGATCTTTTCAACAGGTCTCTTTGATCCTTTGGTATTGCCTTTGGCCCTGGCATTACAGGAAACAACTTATTACGACAGCGTGGCTTGGTCAAAATGCATACCTACTTCGCAACAGGAAGTCAAGTTTGACTTTTCTCGAGAAATTTCGAGGAGAGGCAACATCGTTCTTTGTTCTTTGCCGGCTTTCCTACCAGTGTCTATTCCATTATCTTTGATGCAATTTACACCGAAAGTTTTGATTCCAACAACATACTTTGATCGCTCTCGACACGCACCAGAATACCTACAAATTTCCTCCCTCCATGCCAAACGGAAGCTTTCCGTGAGCCGATAGCGGAAGAAAAACTCCACCACTGCCTGGTCCCAAGTCCAGACGAGAAAGGAGGAAGGTTGGGAGAGCAACAGGTGGGACCCTCCCCCATAAAACCAAGCTTCGGAGATGGCAGCGGTCCTGCAAGCATCATTTGATGTCGTCGGAAAATTTAGTTCGTGGAACCGAGTGACGCGAATTGGTATCACACTATTTGGAGCCGGACTCTGCTCACTGCAAGGAATCTGAAGCTACGCAATAACTAAAGAAAAGGCAGTCGAGTTTTGAATCCTTGATGATTTCACTCCTCCAGATAAAGGATGCCGAACGTTGGCAAATTGCTTACTGATGGCCAAACTTTAATAGATGCCAACCCAAAACTTTGTGCAGAAACTGTCTACTGAGCCCCCCCCCCCCAGTTTTTACCTAGTTTTGGCTACACTCTGCTGGATCCTCTACAAAACGAGTTACAGAAAAGATTTTCGCAAAGTGATGATCAAGCTTTCTTTACTTAGCCCTTTCCTTAGAGTTGGCTGAGCTTCTCAATTAGTTTGCCATAAAACCTAGCAAACTTAGAATGTAGTAATTCTGTTGATTTTATTTATTCGCACTTTTAAGGTTGATGAAATGAGCCATCAATGTAGACATTTGACTTTTTATGTTCATCATGCCTTCAGAAATGCATCCAATCTTCCTATAATGTATTTGAACTATGATAGTGCACATGTTTGGTGAACCGTTGCAGAAATCTGTTGAAAACTTTTGAATAAGGCAGGCAAAAGTTCTTTGTTGGAAAGCTTTTTTTGGAGAAATTGTCGTTTCATAGAGAATGTTTCGGTCTTGGATAACAAAATAGTCACTTGCAGTGTGCCCCTGCAATGTAAGAGGTTTATATCAGCTCGTAACAGAGAAAACAAAATTTTCATTTACACACTGGAACGTATGAAAGTCGGAGTTGCCCTCTACTCCAAAATATAAGCTCTCTCTTCAAAACCACCTTTTTATTTGTAGAAAAGCAGTCTTCAATCATTATTTCCATGTTACTAATGGCAATCATGACTTTGACAGATGCAAACTAAAGGAAAGTAATTGAAGTGACCTAAAAGTTATCTTCTTAAATGCTCTCCGCCTCCTTATATAATCTTGTGATTTTTCAGCTTTCCTTGTTAGATTTCCTAGAAAATGAATCAAGAACTTTAACAGGTCGTTGCGTCATTTTTAGCTTAAATTCTTTTTCATGACCTGGAAGCTGATGAATCATGTAGCTATGGTGTTTCAAACTCTACCCTTGTCACGAGGAATCAAAGATTATTCTGTCGTTTACACGACAAAAATATTCGATCGATCGCCAACCCTAAACGAATGGTGCTATCCTACCAATGTGGGAAACTCTCTAGAAACCACACAAGAGAAGGCTACGCGAAGAGGCCTACCCTCGGTCTAAATTACTATGTTTAAAATAGATCTTGCGACTAAGAGCCACGATTTCTCCAATTTTACCGTCCTCCTTTCACTTGTGATACTTGACTAAGAGGGGTTACACCCTGCGATCCATTACCATTTTCTTGTCTACGCAATACCTGAAACCCTTTTTCAAGCGCGAAAAATAAATTGCATCTCTCGTTAGATAGAAGTAAAACGAATAAACTTTAATTCATCAGTTTCAATTTCTTTCCGCAAAATAGATACTTTACTATATGCTTAATAACAAATCAAAACTCTGCTAAAGGGATATTTGTTGCGCATGTGTTATTAAATATTTATTTGCCAATATTTCTGAAGCAACAGCACTTTATCTCTGCGAAATGTTACTTCAATAAAAACATTAAATCAACAATTTATGTTTCGAAAAACATAGGTGTTGCTAAATTTGCTCACGAATACTTTTGAAATAATAATCTTAATGATATTTACAAGTAAAGGTCAGGCATAAGACGTCCTTTAAAATTATGTATGAAATACACCAAGCACACAGAATGGGAACCAAGAGCAAATGTCAATGTAGCAGCATATTTCTTGCATAGAACTGCAATGAATAGATAACTTTCTTCTTTAACGAAAGTTAAACACCAACGTAGGTCTCAATTTTTCACCTTCCTTACATTTGAATTCAAGAGTCCACTGAACGATAGATTCGGATTTAATTGTAATGTTGGTTTAGGTGAGACAAGTCCTCGAATAACACTGCGAATCGGAATGCGTGAAATACGTCTCCCTAAAAGAGTAGCAGAGGCTATGCCAACGGCAGTTACACCAATAACAGCACCATACTCGGTTGCAGACAAGCTGTCTTCTAAACCTAACTTCCGTCGGATTGTTGTCGGTAACTTCATCGGGTATTTCGCATGGTCAACAAATTGAGCGTAGTTGCGATCGAAAATGTTCGCCCCGAAGTCGGGAATATCTCCAAAATCACCACAATGCAATCGTCGATAGTACTCTTTCTCGCCAATTTTTCCAGCAGCAAACAGTTTTCTCGTCTTCATCAAGGCTTTCATCATCAAGGCATTAGGGGCAAGCGTTGTAATGCCTATACCTCCAATACCGTAAATCTGGACAGCATTTGCAAATGGAGCGGTGAATCGAAAAGCGTTCTGTGCCGTAACACCTCGGGCGCAACTTCTAACTTGAACAATATCATACTCTATTCCATCATTTTCCAGCCCATAAATGGCCACAGCGTTGCCTTTAATGGCGTTTAATGCCGTCTCGGGATGCACATTAAGACTGGGAAAAGCACCACCTCCTACCACTTGAGTAGCAAAGAAGACCATCTCCTTACCATCCTCAGTAACAACACGCCTTTCTCCCAGGCGCACAAAATGACGGTTATGCTTGTCCAAATGGTCACGAAACTTGCTCAGCTTGTCTTCGCTAACTTTAGTTGGGTCAACCTTAATTAACAGGACAGAAGTACTTCCAGATGCCCAGATCATCTTAGGCAAAATGTTGTTTGACGAGATCCAGTTTTCAATATCATTGACTGCATGGCGAAGCAAAGAGCTGAATGTTGGCTTATACACTTTGCTAGCCAATTTGTCGTAGTACTCCTTGTTTGCAAAACCAATTAATGTATCGCCAAGATGCCGCCATAAGCTGTAGTCAGGTGCCTTCACTACTACATTCCGTGCAGAGGGTCCTAATGAAACAAACAACTCGTTTATAGCAACTTTCTCCACTTCACCAGTCTCTGAATCCTCTAAAACAACATGAGAAACCACCAAGTCCCGGTCATCCTTAGAACGGACCAACATCTTTCTCATTTTCTTCTTGCCACTGACAATTCCACGCGAGTTATTTATTTCTTCTTCCAAAGCTTCACCTAAGTAAGGCGGTAAATAGCCATCGACTGGAAACTCGAGCGCTTGTAACACAGCATCTGAATAGCCACGTGCCTCTCTTTCCTCCTGGGGCAGTTCCCTAAATGGGACGTACTTATCATTGTACCTCTTCAGCTGCATAAAAGAATGCTTTCCCTTTTCACCTGGTGTCAATTCCAAGTGCAAAGCTCTGGTTAGTTCAGAAGAGTTAAGAATAAGAGGTTTACTTGCACAACTGCCATAGCGATCCATGATTCCTCTGGTTAAAGCAGCATGCTGTAACGACACATAAGCAATCGACTCTTTGGCATCACTGTTTATTGGAGGCATCAGGCGAAAGGTAGGCGTCAGATAAAACCCAACGTCCTTCATCATATGCATTGCGTTCTTGAGAAATAGCGGAATCGAATCTAGCTCTCGGAAAAGTCCTTTGTAACTTATCCGAAGCATATTGAAGTCCGGATCTCCGTATACCTCACTGTAGTACTTCTCGGGTGTAAATGTCTTCTTCATTCCATGTCGCAAAGTGTTAAAGACAACATAAGGTCCGGTGTTGTCCGGCCAGTAGAAAACCGGAACAGAATCTCTCACATGGAAATAAGATGCTGAACCCTTCCAGTTCGACAAACCTCGAGATCCATTATGGTAGTAAGCAAGCTGTGGTCGATTCTTCTCGGCGTCAGGGTCTACTTTTTTCGTCTCTTGTCTTGATTTAGCCTCCATGAAGGCAGCAAACAAGGCAGCCGGTCCACCGATATATACATTTTTCTTCGCTTCTTCTGAAGGAGGGAGAGGACTTTCGTCAACTTCAATTTCGATGATATTGCCGTCTTTGTCCCATATTCCACGATTCTTGGCAGCATGCACTTTGCCAATGTCGTTGGACTCGACGATTTCAGGAAAGACTTTTCCAAAGAGATCCAAGATCTCCGGTTCGGCGTAGATCTGTTCCGTTACCTGTAGATACGAGGAAAAGCAACATACTCGTCAATTTCCTCTCTGGCCAAAAGGCTGTATAAATACAATACCCAACAAACGGTTCACATATTTAAAAAGTACTATACTATCGAGATCAACATAGAAAATGCAAATTTGCGCAAAATTCTGGCCTCAATGTTGCTGCATTCTTTTTAGAAACAATGAGCTTATATACAAAACTACAATAATCTAACATAACCACTCACCCACCCTCCCTGACTCCGGCAACTTCCTTTAAAACCCGTTAGTTAAATAATAAACCATGTTGTTGTCCATAATACTCGTTGTCAAAGGAATAACCAAAATTAAAATAGATATAAAAGTTTAAGGTCAATATATCAAGCTTATGTAATCAAGATATATTTAATCCATAAGATCTGATACCTGCTTTCTTTCCTCTGCCAATCTCTGTAGTTTCTCTATCACCTTGCTTCCTGATGTAAGCTTTGGAATATCGTCCTTTTCAAGATGAATTGTTCCTAACTTTAGTGGATCTGCCATTCTGAGATTGAATTGTTCCTCCTGATAACAACATAAAGCTCCTCTATATCTAGGCTTGATCTGCGTCTGTGCTCGACTTCTAATACAAGCCGGACAAAGAAGGGTATTTATTGAATTTGTTTGCCATATGTTGACGTCATCAGAACATCATCCACTGGAATCAAACTGTTGTTTCGAGATATTCTCAGTATCACTTTTCTGATGCGATAAATATTTGACGTCAATTTTTTAGTTTCGATGACCTTTAAATCTTCATCGTTATAATTAAGATCAACACAAAGGACGCCAAGTTTTTCCTGATTACGAAATTGAAGCATTCTCCAACGCCTACATAATCCCTGCCATAACAGTACTTACACAATGTAACATTTAACACTACTTAGCCTTCTGTCATGTTATGATTGGGTTTCCTGTCTAGTGAGAAATTTGAGAAATAGGAAGGTTATGAAACAGGAAAGTTGGAAGAAGTGAAATAGAAACGGTAGTCATAAATTTAATGTGAATTTGATATGTTCTGTGTACCTGAAATATGTAAGCTATTGAGATGATATCTTTAGTAAGTAAACTACAGCATGCCCATAATTCGAGCAGAAAGAATCAAGCTACCAAAAACAAGTGAAGCCCACTCTCAAATGGCATCAAGTATCGACTAAGTAAATATATACTTAACGTAGGAACATAAATATGATTAGAAACAGTACCACGCACATTTTTTGCATTGTTCTAGGCGGGCAAAGTGCAGAGACGTCGTGGCCAAGAGGCCGGTGGGGGGTCAGTGGTCCCCGTCGAGACGTTTGTCGGGTTTGTCGGAAAATTTCCGGCATAGTCTTCATTTTCTTTTTAAAAAAATTCTATCTGACTTTTTACTTCATTCTATCTGTGACGCCCGCTCCTCATATGCTCTTCATATTTACAGCACTACATAAACAACTATGTCTAAAAGCCACAAAAATGCGATACTATCACTTTGATTAGTAGACTAGGTAACCAAACAAAGAGACTTTTTAATAAATTTACAGTTATGTGGTGCCACTTCCTCCAGAACGACCATAAACAGCCTTACAATTTTAAGTATCCGTTGTTCTCATAAGCCCTTAAACCCTGAAAACTTTCCAATACACTCTAGTTTTTCATCCTTTGAACTCGTTTCTATTCTAAATCGTTTGTTTTCTTGAAATACATGCAACTTTGTCGCATTAAGATTGCAGAGCCACATTATTTATATTCAATGGGTAGCATGAATGAAATTTGTATCTGAGCTTCCCAGATCTTATTTGACTCGAAAGCTACGCTATGGCTACACGAGCTTTCTGACAGATAAATTCTACCTTGTAGGAAAAGCGACCAATAGTACTCAGAATTAAAAATATCTTAAAAACATTTAATACTGTGCCGACTCATGACTTTGCTTCCTGCCTTGAACTTTATTTACAGTTCTGCTCGGTGTATCGAAGTGTACACAGCACAGGAAAAAGGTTTGTGTGTCTGTTTGTATGTCTCTGTGTTTGTGTGTTAATTTTTCATTCATTTCTTTAGACACGCTGTATGCAGTGTATTGAGTTCTCTGTAGAAGATGACCTATGTGTAGTTAAAGCACTAATTTAGCCTATATCATCGAATATTTTTGCTTAACTCTTCTTCACCTTCAATGGCATATGCTGCTTCCAGTTACCTCTATAATCAAACATGAGTCCAAAAGGTTTGCCAGAAATTTTTTCTTCTTTGTCCCCCATTGAAAAAGGAGACCGACGACGCCTCTGGCAAGGTGACAGGTTTATTTGAGTAACTTTTATGAGACCTTTCCAGATGACTCATATTTAAATCTGTATATTAAGACATCTGGTCAAAAACATAGACAAATATCTGTAAGATGATTCCACCATGCTATAGAACGTGGAAATATAAAATGAGCTTCCAGAAATAGAATAAGAGAATAGTGAGAAAGTGAGAATAGGAGGGGAACTGGTTGTCATTTTGACTTCTGTACGCGTTTTAGAAAGATTCACCGAGATTAATTAGACTCCAGTATTCTTCTTGCTGATACAGTACGTTGCAAACATTGCAAATATCACTTCAGCTATAAGCACTTATTTCCGCAGAGACGGCATGGGGTCTCTGAAGCCCCCAATTGGTTCAGGTGGGTCCGTACGCAGCATGAGAAGATTTTATTAATATCACTGACATTTCACCAAGTTTGAATAAAATTTTTAATCATTATACCCTTTATAGCAATAGAAATAAATAAAATTTGTAGCAAAATTCCACAATAACTGTAGCTGATACGCCCGGGTAAAATACAGATGAAACTTTTATTTACCTAGCCTTTTAACATTTTTTGCCGTACTTTCCTGTTTGTTTCTTGGCACTGGGCAGTGTTACTTCACGCCAGACAATCTCACAGTTTGTCTGGCGGCTTAGCTTCTAGGAAATTCTTTGTGACTTAACCTAAAAAGTTAAATCTGTAAACATGACTGAGTCAATGAAAAGTTTCAGGCTACCCTTAAAGGGTACAAATTGAAGAGATCACCTGGTTTCTCGGTTTTACTGACTCATTTTAGCGCTTTACCAGTGTCATTGTTTCTGTACGAATCAGAGACCAACTCGCGGGATAGTGGGGCTATCCGAATCCACTCATTGATTCTCCCAATAGATATGCCACTGCATCCATGGTCCACAGCATAAATTTAATAGAAGTATATATGAGAGTACACGACTCTAAATTATTTTTCTTGACTAGTAATGTTCCATTTTTAAGGTAACATCATTTTAGATTTATATGTTTTTGTTTCTTTTTTTGTAAAGCTGCTGTGAAGACCTGACTTTAATGTATAATTTCAGAGGAGACTTGAATCGATGTGTGCACAGCAATGAGGCATAAGAAGAGCTTTTCATTTACCCATAGTCATAAGAACAACATCGTATTCCTGTGACTATGATCTACCTCATTGGTACACAGTATCGTGTCATTTAGACTTGATGCAAGTCATACATGAATGTTCAGAATGTTCGCTTTGAAGACAATCTGCTTAATTTTGGTTGACTTGTGACTGACGTCAAAATATCTTAAATTTGCCAAGACATTAGTTTCGATGGCGTAGGGATTCATCAAATGAATGACTTCGAATATGCAACAGAAACTGTTCCTTGACTTCTGTCACCATAACTCCGTAATAATGATTGTTGGACAAATCAGACTAAGATCATTGCAAATTTCAACTGCAACCCTGAATCGAATTGATATAAAGATGGCCGTTCAGAATAAAGGTCAGAGGATAAGTCGTAGCCACCAGGAAGCCTGCAAACGCTAAAGGCAGGGGGTAAAAGTTTCCACTGAGAGCACATGGTGACGTTTTTCCACTAATATAATTTTGTCCTTGCAGTACAGACCATATTGTTTTCGCAAGTATGTGCTCCCACAAGGGTAGATTTTATCCTTTAGTTTCCCTTCCATAGGGGATATTTTTAAGAAAATCTCCATATTAGTGGGTAGCAAATGATATTTTCATTATTCATTTACAAGGATGGACATAGCGGGCTGTATGAGGAAGCAACATCCTTAGATAACAGAATGTCTGCTGTTAATTTGTTTCTTGTCCGTGAAGAAAGCAACCCAATAACAAGAGAATATCTATATAGAGAAAACAACCATATAACTTACTTATTCTTTTATTAATGCAGTTAAGTAGACTCCAAACTAAAAACGTTTTCCTTTACTTATATTAACTAATTCGTATTTTAGCTGTTGGTCATTTCTTCACAGCAGAGGTCCACAACAGGGGTCCACAGCAGACTGTTTTGCCAATAGATAGCTTTGAATCTTTTCAAATAATAAAAACTAATGGAAACTTACACAGGGAGATCGCCCAAAGTATTAGCTGTCTGCAAAATGTACTGTCTCAAAAGACTCGGCTTGCCCCCTCTGACCCCCTACGTAGAGGGCAAGGGGCAGCTGCCCCTCCTGCCTTATATGTAGGCGTCCCTGATAGTAGTCTTCCTAGACTCTGAGCTTTCAACTCTTGACCAATGACGAAAAGTCCGAAACAAATTGCACAGGCTCGAGGAATTGCTCTTAGGGAGGTTAGCCGTCTAAATACGATCATCTACTGATCTAAATAGTGTTATCTGTGTAGTGTTTAAAGTAGCATGCACGCACAAGGTATTGATGACCGTTTAAAATATTAAATTTTGGACCTCTTAGGATGTTTAACCTAGCACGAGAGGTATAACTGTGAAGTAATGAATTCGTGGCTCGGGACTTGGATAGCCTATGATTATTACTTTTCCCCGGTTAGAATTTTCTAATCCTTCCGAGAAATATGTATAACTGAACGTCTCATGGCTTTACGTTCTGCCTTCAACTTCAGTTACAGTTCTGGTCAGTGCATCAAAGAGTATCCAGCACAGGAAAATGGTTTGTGTGTCTGTGTGTATGTCTCTGTGTTTGCGTGTGAGTGCGTGCATATGTGTCTATTTTATTTCAGGATTTGGCGGGTGGAGGGGCTCCAAGGACGTTTTGCGACCGAGTAATTTAATTTATTAATACCAATGTTATTGCGTTTCTGTGCAGATCTCATAGGCACATGAACAGGAATCTCAGTTCCACCCCCCTTTCCTTGTAGATACGCCACTTTACGACAAGGGTATCGACACTTTTAGTACAGCGTCTTATCCATATCATCTATTTACATGCCTGTTGCTGCGAGCGTTTCTGTGACATTTTAAGGCAAAAGGGACAGTCCCACCCTCCTATGGCATGATACCAATTTTACCACGTTTTAGATACAAAAGACGAGGATGCAGTTAGTAAGGATGTTTCTGGACCGCTAGTGCAGTAACGCGATTTTTTATAAGAAACTGCTTTAAGAAGAGCCAGTACTACGATGGTCAAAAATCTAAAAAATTAAAGCACTAGTTCAGATGAGCCAACATCATACTTCTTGCATTTAAACTAGCCCATATTGGAGCTTTACCGTGTTATCGAATATTCATGGAAAGTTAACCATTCATTAAATTAATATGTTCATGTTTGGGGTGTGACCACCCCCCTCTTCTTATCGGTACACCCCTGAGTCCGATGTACTATGATGAAGTTTGAATAAGTTTTGTTTTCACAGAAGAGAACTAGTAAAATCGTTGTTAAATTAGTAAATATCCATGTTCAGAATTCCTTCCCGATGAGGTTTCTCTTAGGTTATCATACATGGGGTAATGCAGGAGTTGTTGATAATTCATTCCCTTATGCCACACTTCAGACGATTTGCAGTGTAGATCCAGCTTGTGTACCAAGGAGACGTCATCAAGAGGACTGGGGTAAACGTGTAATCCCTAATATTGGCCGGGACCGAGTTTTAATATCCGGGGAGAAAGCACCTGCTTATTGCTTGTATGCTAATATCTTTCTCTTCATGAGAGAAATGAGTAATAGTTGTTTTGCTTCGGTAATGTTCAAGTCCACAAAGATTGCTGTAGGTCAATACTTGACCAATGAGGTATACCTCATTGGGCGAATTGTACTTTAGTTGCCCTCCCAATTTTGATTTTAGGGGGGGTATAAGATACATCAACCAATTTCACTGTCCCCCTAGGAGCACGCCTAGCCAAGAAATTTTAAAATGCAAGGGTAGGGACCAAAGGGAGGCGAGGTTTACAGTTAGGGCATATTTAAACAATGTTTGAGATCTTTTCTTTGGGTTTCTGTTCTTGATGTATAGGCTTACCGAACTTTCCGAGTTATCTCTCTTTCCCTTGCTCGGTTTGCAAATTTTTCATGCTAGGCGTGTTCTTTGGCGGCAGTGGAGTCAATTGGTGTATAATATGACCCCTGCAGTCAAAATTGGGAGGACAACCACAGTACATGTTCAAATCTCATTGCGATCTGATTTTATCGCTGATTAGACGGGGTAAACAAGCTTTCATTCTTCGAGGCGAAGTGTAAGTAGGTTTTTGAAAAAGATACACTTGTAGCCAAGGTAAAAGAACGAGTTGATTTCTTCACTACCACAACTTGTTTCTTGCGATAAGTAAAACTTTGAATCTTTTTATCTGGTTTCTATCCATCTTCTATCTTCTATTTAAGCGTCTATTCAACTTACACGGAATTCATTTTTATCCACGAGTCTTATTGTCTTATTGTCCTATTCTATAAAACAAATGTGACATTCTATCTAGTCAGCACGTGTGGTCTATAGTTTACGGTTTTAAGAGAATTAATGTCAGATTTTATCCCTAAACTTGCCAAGAGATCAGTGGCGAAGCGAATTCTTTTTGACTGGTCGTGCCCACTGCATTGTTACCTCGATTATGCGGCCAATGTGGGACGGACTAATCCACGAAGGGGAAGGGAGATAATCAAAAAAGGCTAACTTCTTTTAAAAATTAAAAAATCAGAAAACAAAAAAAGGAAGTTTTACTAATGTTTCAAATCTTTATAACATGCATGCATGTTAATCAACGGACAGATCATCGGAGATGCATAGTACTGCTCATCAAAACTTTAAAAACTAACAGCTTCCAAAACCAACTATTTTCAGTAAAAACTTTCTCGCTGAGAGACATTGCAATATGACAGAATATAAATGACAAGAGAGTAAGAAAACGTCACATAATTGGTGAACGAAAGACTCAAAAGGCATTCAAAGCTTTGATTGTAAATTATGTATGTAAGTTAGCTATAATTTGGACTCTAATTTTATGACAAATAGTTATGTTGTTAAGCACTTACGAGCCCTGAGGATATATGGCCCTATAAAAGTGGCTATATTATTATTATTATGTCTGCTAAATATACATCTCAAAGCAAGATATTAAATGCTTTGGAATTTGAAATGTGCTTATTATTATTATTATTATTATTATTGTTGTTGTTATTATTATTGTTGTTGTTACTATTATCATCATCATCATCATTATTAATATCAGATCATCATACTACATATTTAATCGAAGAAGTAAGGACTGGACCGATCCAATATTATTGAACTTTTATTGATGATCTTTGTATTCTTTGTTATTGTAACTTTTACCATTTTAACACTGATGCAGTTAATGTTGTATTCCATTATTAATCCCGCTGTCCCTACATTTGCCAGGAGGAAACAGTGTGGAATTATAAGTGTAATTATATAAAAAGATATTTTTGTATTCCGAAAGGAATTCAAATATATGGCAATGCCGTTTAAAAAATAAATTATTATTATTATTATTATTATTGTTATTATCATTATTACTATTATTCTTACTATTATTATTATTATTATTATCATTATTATTATTTCTGGTACTCTCAAGACTGTTCTAATATCCTGGTAAATGAGCTCCAATAGCGGATCACAACTAGTGGTCTTAGGTATTGTAGCTTCTTTTTCTTTCAATTT